>JAHIAM010002164.1:0-37701 GCA_021605205.1 Aegilops longissima
TTATGCTTGTAAAAGATGCATATCCAAGCTCTAAGCTTAAAAAGGGTAGGAAGTAGCCGTATCTCCGAGAAAGGCTGTTTTATGCGCTATTGCGCCACTTCACGTATCTTTATCTGACATATTTTATAGTGCTGCATTTGCAACCAAAGCCAGAACAAACTTGTTTCTTTTTTATAAGTTTTGATTTTTTTTTCAGTTTTAATCCACATAATGTTTGAGCTTCTTACATGATGTGCAGTTGTTGGAGGAACCTTTTTGCGTTGCATACTGTAAGCTGAAGAACTTTTTGTTCGGTGTGTTTCTAAAGTCCTTATCAAATTTCCTAAGAGCCGATATATGCTGTACCGTGGTGTATATTTATTGGTTGATCGCAGTGTCTTCAATGATATACCAGACGCTATCATTATTCTTTAAAATCAGAAAAATATCATTCTCCTTTAAAATCAGAAAACATGTGGACCTATTTTCTATTCTTGTGACAACCACTTCGACGCAGCGGACACTTACTTTTCTAGTTATGCAGCTCCTGTAGTTACGTTGCACCCAATCTTCTTTTGCACTGATGTACCAATATCCTTCAATCCTTGCATGACTGCAATATTAGACATATCTCGAGCGTAGGGTGCTGCATACCATTTTCATATCTTCACTTCTGCACTTGTTTCACAACAGAAAAAACTTCATTGAGATGTTGTCTGGAAACTTGTCAGCTCCTAATGGCTGTGCACCTGTGCCGTAGTCCTCTTGCCTGAACTATAACGCAATGGTGTCATCTCTACTTGGATTCTATTTTCCAATTGATTTTATTCTTTATGCTTATAAAAGAGGAACAGTGCCAAATTAGAGTATCTGAGAAAAGCGTAGAAAGTAGCCGTATCTCGAAGAAAGGCCGTGTTTTGCACCATGCACATATCTTTATCTGACAGTTTTACATTCGGGCATTTGCATCCAAAAAGCCAAGAGAACGGACTTGTTTCCTTTTGATAAGTTTTAACACTTCTTTTCAGTTTTAATCCACATAATGTTTGGGCTCGTCGCAAAATGCATGACATATAATCTGCAATAGCACAGGCATCATGATATACAATGAAACTGGTGACTCGTGCTGCTGGATGGTAATGTTGATGATAGCACTATGTAATGGCAAGATTTTATTGGGGTGACAATAAATCTGCACTGTAAAGGAGGAACAGTGCCAAATTAGAGTATCTGAGAACTGATACCTAGTTGGTGAAGTAGAATCTTTGGATTTAGTAGTCAATGCTGGGAATATCATCAGTTTGAGTAACTAGGAATATCATATGCCCACTTTATGTTATGATGCTTGGTTCTACTCCCTCCGTTCCTAAATACTTGTCTTTCTAGAGATTTCAAATGGTCACCACATACGGATGTATATAGACATATTTTAGAGTGTAGATTCACTCATTTTGTTCCGTATGTAGTCACCATTTGAAACCTCTAGAAAGACAAGTATTTAAGAACGGAGGGAGTAGTTGTCTTCAGGGATGGCTAAAATGTTAGCCCGCTGTAATCTTGGTAATAACCTACGCACTCGCAGGCTAGCTTTTGATATCGGCCACAATTATGTTGCTCCACCTACCTGAAAACGTAATTAAAAAAGTTCACCAATGTTCATTTATCTGTATTTAAAGGTTTCATTGTACATATGATTTTACTCTTTGTTCCACTTCCATAAGACCACGTTGAGTTGGTTATTGGGTAAGCTGTGCCTTTCTGCTTTCTTGCTGCTGCTGTAGTCTAATGAAACTGTGAGATAAGGTCGTGAAGCTAAGTTTTGTAACTGTCTCTAGTCTTAGTTCTTAGTAGCACAGATTCTTTCTTCTATGTGAGGAGGGACTTTACTTAAATACAGAACATTGTGTGTCGTATAGTCATGAATATGAGTTTTGTAACTGTCTCTAGTCTTAGTTCTTAGTAGCACAGATTCTTTCTTCTATGTGAGGAGGGACTTTACTTAAATATAGAACATTGTGTGTGGTATAGTCATGAATATGCAGTCGATCTAAAGGTTTAGTAGATTGTCACTTCCCATCTAAAAGCCCAATATGCTGTTACTTAACAGTCAGTGTCCTCGTCTTAAGAAGGATCAAGGGTTGGCCATAGCACGCATCCTTCTGCAAGAGTTATGGATTTACTTTGACCACCAGTTTGCTCATTTGTGATGTCCCGAGGCTTTGATATGATATGTGACTATTGCGTTATTGTTTATCCCAGGATACATGCTTACGCTGTATTGGTTGAACTTATGTTGACTGTCTTAAAATTGTTTTAGTGATGTCTCCAGAGAAGCCTGTGATGATAAGTGGTTATTGCTGATGTAGTTTGATTCTTGAATGGATAAGGCTTCAGTTGTATTGGATAAACATGCTAAAAGAATTTATATAGAAACTCCTAATTCCCTTTGCTGAAACTGGACTTGAGGTTGAAAGATAGAATGATTCGTATATTGTGTTAAAGTGCATTAATTTGTTCCCTTTTATTTCAATTGTTTCTTATACATATTATCAGTAAAAAAAATTGACATGTACTCCCTCCGTCCCATAATATAGGACGTTTTTTGACACTAGCATAGTGTTAAAAAACGTCTTACATTATGGGACGGAGGGAGTACATATTATGAGTAATTGTTTGTCACTGAGATGTCCAGTCTTGACATGTCTGTTTTTTATCATCCATGCATTGTCAAAAAAGAAGGAAAAAACAGATTCGGACACTTTAAACCCGTAGACATCCTTGCACATGTTTATCCGTACAACAATTTCATTCTGTATTATCTTCTTAATTTTTACTGAATCATGCACATCTCAGAATATTAGCTTGAATTCACCACCACTAATATCTCAGAATATTAGCTTGAATTCACCACCACTAATATCTCAGAATATTAGCTTGAATTCACCACCACTAATATTGGCAACCCTATCTTAACACGTCAATCCACAATCCTCTTATCCATTTCCATTTGCCTGTGGAAGAGGAGCAATTCTAAAGTAGCTGCTTTACACTAATTGGCTTTGACAACTGATTATACTGTTTGAACTAGTCTGTTATTATTGTTTGTTTATGTTTTTTTGATTCATAATTTTTCATCGATGTCAAGTTGTAGCTACTGTTTTGTGCAAGCCTATAAAAACTAGGGCTCTGTTTCACTGGGAAAGGGATTATTTTTCTTCTTCATTTTCCTAGTGGCACTGGCTTTCGCTATGATAGATATCTGTTAGTTTTGTCAGTGCAGAAGTGTGTTTCGATCGTTATAGGAATCTTTATGAATGGCATCAAGGCTGAGAAAAATAAAAGGAGCCGGCTGAACTAAATAAAAGCAGTTCACTGGTTCGATGTATTTGTTCATGGTTTGCTGACTGGCTGGAGTAGGATAATATCTTGAATCCATGCATTGCTATCGTATTTATTTTCTTAATCGAATTTAATACTCTTTTCATCAGAATCTCTCTAACGGACCCTTATCCTTTGTTTTTGTTTTAAAATCCCTTATCCTTTGTTTTGGAAAATGGAATAATACGATTCAGCTTATAAAATCTTTGAATTTGTTCGTCGGTCGTCAGTCGTGTTCTTAATCCATTCGTTGTGCTGCTGACATGGACGACTCAATGATCTTTATTCGGCTTCAAATTGATACGTGTTTCTTATGCGAGGCCCATCCCACTCTCATGATTGCTGAGCATTATTTGCTTATTCTGCTTGCCTTTGTTTATGCGCTGCCGTGGCCTCGGTGCAACCGTCCCAGACGGGATTTCGGCCCGGCGCGGCCATCCATCCATCACCGAGGCTTAAATATGCCGAGGCAACTGGCTGGTCCAATAAATATGGGCCGGCTGACGCCGACTCGCGCAGCCCGGTCTGTCCACAGAGCGCAGTAGTGTGCACCCTCTAGCTGGTGCTCCTCGCGCCCGACACGTCGCCCTATATAAGCCTTGTGAGTTGTGAGAGCTACCGGCTAGATTCCACTAATGCCGTCCCCTTCACTCCCCCGATGATGATGCCGCAGGTGACCTTTTTCATGCATGCATGGAGGGATTCAGGCAGATCTTATCCTCCCCTTTTCGCTTTTTCTCCGCCCGTCGCCACCACCCGTTTCGTCTAGGCAGGCAGGCAGGCTCTAGGGGGAACCCAAGCGTTCACTGAACCTGACGGCACTAGACCAAAGTTTGCACTCTAACGAACTAACTAGTGAGCTATGCATATGCTGCTGCTCGCTGCACCGCACGCACAAGCCTCGCGAGTTGACCCGGCACCGTGCCCGGAATCGCGCCGTCCGTCCATCCATCCATCCTCTGCTTTTATTTTATTATTATTCCGTCTACGTAGCGAAAATGCTCTCGCAGTACTGCTACTGACACTAGAAGAAAAAACGATGCGGATCGATCGTGCCAGGTAGACGGCCACTGCCTCGGTGCACCTCCTGCACGCGAAGCGCATCCTGGGCGCTGACACGTCGGTGTAATAATTCCTCCCAAGTGGGTCTTAGAAAACATAATTCCCCAAGTGGGTCGGCGATCGGATGGCTCCGGTGCCGGCCACGAAGATGCGCTCGGCTCGCCGGGTGCCCATACGCGGTTTATGTCAGGCGGCCGGCCACTAGGCGGGGCGCACGCAACGCAGCGGAGCTCTCCTACAGTGTAGGATCGGGATGCGTATCTCCAGTGTTACCATGTGCTTGATCCGCTCGGTTAATGCTTAATTAGTCGCGCTCAGAGGAGCACAGGCTAGCTGTCCTGCTCGCATCACATCACGATTGTGGACGGCATTATTGTGCTGCCTACTTAGCTAGTGCTAGAGGAGTAATCTAAGGGTGCCCGTACATAGTTTAATCGTGATTACCATGCCATCAGGATGTGGCGTTCCTCGTGTTCGGTGTGCAGGTTTACGGGCCGCGACAAAGAGAGACGTCGCTGCCAGCGTCAAGGCACCCTTGATGAGTGATGATGGGCTCCACTGGAGGGCGATCAGGACGTGAAATGCTGAAACGTCAGGTGTGATTAGCAGGGGAGGAGACCGGAGACCGGAGACCGGGAGGACCCGAGCAACACGTGGCCGCGGGTGCAGCGAAACGCGCACGCACGCACTGACGACCGCCGGTGGTGCGGAGCAAAAGGGTTTACCCTACCCGGCCCGCGCGCGCACCACGGCACGAGGGTCTGTGTCCGGGTGCGCTCAGGCAGATCGGGAAAGCGAGCAGTTTATGCGGTCGCCAGGCGGCGTCGCGCACCCGGCAAAATGCGCCAGGCGGAAGGGGACGGACTCCGAGTTGTGATGCACGACGTACCATCGTCCATCGGTGGCGGAGGGTCAACGCACTACTAGGAGAATTGGCTATTGGTGGCGGGTGGGACGGACGCGACGTCCGTCACCGGTAACCTACCAGGTTATCCATGGCGAACGTCCGTCCGTTATTGGTAATCCAGTTAGAGCATTTAAAGCTGAATTTAGCAAATCCGGCCTCTTAAATGCTCGCGAACGCGTTGGGGCGCATTTCTGGACATTGACCGGTCACGTCTTAAATTTCTTTTCTCATATTCGCGTATCTCATATCCGGCACCCTATATCCATACTGCATATGCACAGTGATGAGCAACTCTACGTGATCAAACAACGCACAACAAAATCGACATCAAACGGACAATCAAATGCACATAAATGAATTGTACATCATTCAAAACATCATCGGAGTTCATCGCCGGACAAGTTCTTAACTTCAACAACTAAAAAACGATTATAAACATAGGAGGAGGAGCGTCTTCACCACTTCCTCGCCGGGCCTTTGTCCTTCCGGTCGCCGGCGTAGTTGTAGGTGTCCGCGGCTGGTGGAGGATCTTAGTCATCGAAGGAAGAGGTGGAGTTGTGGTCGTCGCTGTCGTCGGAGTCGGAGAGAACGATCAGCCCTTCATCGGGTGGACAACCCTGTCCTGCTGCCCCTTCAACTTGGCTGCCCGAGCCGCCTCCGTCACTACCTCCTATGCCTCGCGCTCCGACTGCTCTATGGCAAGCCAGAGCACCTTCGTGTTCTTCCGCCTTAGGCGGCGAGCGTCCGTCTCCGCCGTCGTCATCGACCGGTGGTAGACCCATGTGAGAAGCCGCTCTTCCTCGTCGGTCTCCGCCGACGTCCCGCAGCATGGAGTAGCGATGAATATTTGGATGACATTCATCATGTAACAGTCACAACCTAGAGCGATATACAATAGCTTCAATTCATCAATCATATGTAGGCATGTATTCCGTATTTAGTCATACATGCTTGCAATAAGAAATTGCACGACATATTCTGTCCTACCCTCCAGTGAAAACGGGGTCCTAACGAAAATCTAAGGGTAATTAAGGCGCTGCTTTTAATAGAGAACTGTAAAGCATTAACACCTCAAATTAATAGTGATGAACTCTTCAAATTACAATCATCCCCGGAGAGTATCACAATTATTGTCACCTTAGGTCTACGGTTCAGAACAATAACAAGTGCATATAACTTGCATATAGGATCAAGAACTCAAATATATTCATGAAAATATAATAAATACAAATCTGAAATCATGGCACTCAAGCCTTAGTGACAAACATTAAGCATAGGAAAGTCATATCAATATCAATCTCAAAACAGCGGATATTAGGGACCAAGCCCTAACAAATTGACTCGATTACATGACGAATCTCATCCATCTCCATCTACCTCTAGTATGCCTATGATGAAATTACCCACTCCCAGTGGTGAGCATCATGAGGTTGTCAATGAAGAAGGATAGTTGATGATGACTACGACGAACCCCCCTCTCCGGAGCCACGAACGGACTCCAGAACAGCCTTCCCGATGAAGAACAGGAGGTGGCGGCAGCTACGTATCATAAAACGAGATGAAACTTTCTCTATGTTTTTTTCCTTGGGAAGACGGAATATATGGAGCTGGAATTAAGTTAGACGGAGGTCGGAGGGCCCCACAAGGTAGTTGAGCGTGCCCCGGGGTAGGCGCGTGATAACCCACAAGTATAGGGGATCAATTGTAGTTTTTTAATAAATAAAAGTGTTGAGCCCAACGAGGAGCTAAAGGTAGAATCAATATTCCCTCAAGTTTTATTGACCGCCTATACAACTCTGCGCATACTTAAATGTTCGCTTTACCTAAAACAAGCATGAAACTATTTTGTAGGTGATAGGATAGGTTTGCAAGAATAAAACTAGAAGTACTCAGCGAGAATAAAACTACGAGTAATTTGCAAGATAATAAAAGTTAGTTGATTAGTAGAAATTTTTTTGTCACACAAGAAATTTATTTGTCCTTAGGCAATCGATAACTAGACCGGTAATAATTATTGCAATTTTATATAAGGGAGAGGCATGAGCTAACATACTTTCCATACTTGGATGATGACCCACAAGTATAGGGAATCAATTGTAGCTCTTTTCGATAAGTAATTGTGTCGAACCCAACGAGGAGCAGAAGGAAATGACAAGTGGTTTTCAGTAAGGTAATGTCTGCTAGTGCTGAAATTGTAAATAACAGAGTAGTTTGATAGCAAGATAATTTGTAACGAGCAAATAATGATAGTATTAAAACAAAAGTGCAGTAAGGTAGCCCAATCCTTTTTAGGCAAAGGACAGGCCAAAACGGTCTCTTATAGTAAGCAAAGCGTTCTTGAGGGTACACAGGAATGTCATCTAGTCACTTTCATCATATTGATTCGATTCATGTTCGCTACTTTGATAATTTTATATGTGGGCGGACCGGTGCTTGCTTATGTGTTGTTCTTACTTGAACAAACCTCCTACTTATGATTAACCCCCTCGCAAGTATCTGCCACTATGAGAAAAGCATTAAGAATAAATTCTAACCACAACATTAAACTTTTGGATCCAATTGGTCCCTTATGGAATAGCGCATAAACTAGGGTTTAAGCTTCTGTCACTCTCGCAACCCATCATCTAATAACTACTCCACAATGCATTCCTTTAGGCCAAAATATGGTGAAGTGTCATGTAGTCGACGTTCACATGACACCATGATGACCCACAAGTATAGGGGATCAATTGTATATCTTTTCGATAAGTAAGAGTGTCGAACCCAACGAGGAGTAGAAGGAAATAACAAGTGGTTTTCAGCAAGGTAATGTCTGCAAGTGCTGAAATTGTAAGTAGCAGAATAGTTTGATAGCGAGGTAATTTGTAACGAACAAGTAATGATAGTAGTAACAAAAGTGCAGCAAGGTATCCCAATCCTTTTGAGGCAAAGAACAGGCCAAAACAGTCTCTTATGATAAGCAAAGCGTTCTTGAGGGTACACAAGAATTTCATCTAGTCACTTTCACCATGTTGGTTCGATTTGTGTTCGCTACTTTGATAATTTGATGTGTGGGTGGACCGGTGCTTAGGTGTTGTTCTTACTTGAACAAACCTCCTACTTATGATTAACCCTTCCGCAAGCATCCGCAACTACGAGAGAAGTATTAAGAATAAATTCTAACCATAACATTAAACTTTTGGGTCCAATCAGTCCCTTACGAAATAGCGCATAAACTAGGGTTTAAGCTTCTGCCACTCTCGCAACCCATCATCTAATTGCTACTCCACAATGCATTCCCTTAGTCCCAAATATGGTGAAGTGTCATGTAGTCGACGTTCACATGACACCACTAAGGGAATCACAACATACATACTATCAAAATATCGAACACATATCGAGTTCACATGATTACTTGCAACATGATTTCTCCTGTGACCTCAAGAACAAAAGTAACTACTCACAAATGATAATCATGCTCAAGATCAGAGGGGTATTAAATAGAATATTGGATCTGAACATATAATCTTCCACCAAATAAACCATATAGTAATCAACTACAAGATGTAGTCAACACTACTACTCACCCACAATCACCAATCTATAGTTCCGGTAACAAGCAAGAGATGAACTAGGGTTTGAGATGAGAAGGTGCTATTGAAGATGTTGATGGAGATTGCCCTCCCCAAGATGGGAGAGTTGTTGGTGATGATGATGACGATGATTTCCCCCTCTGGGAGGGAAGTTCCCCCGGTGGAATCGCTTTGCCGGAGAGCAAAAGTGCTCCTGCCCAAGTTCCGCCTCGAGACGGAGGCGCTCCGTCCCGAAAGTCCTCTCCTTATTTTTTCTAGGTCAAAATGACCTATATACCAGAAGATGGGCACCGAAGGTGGGCCTGGGTGAGTACAACCCACCAGGGCGCGCCTCGGCTCCCTAGCGTGCCCAGGTGGGTTGTGCACACCTGGTGGGCCCCCTCTTGTAGTTATTTGCTCAAATATTCCTTAAAAAATCCTCGTGAAGTTTCAGCTTGTTTGGAGTTGTGCAGAATAGGTGGCCTGACGTAGCTTTTCCAGGTCCAGATTTCCAGCTGTCGGAATTATCCCTCTTTGTATATACCTTGCATATTATGAGAGAAATGGCATTAGAATTACTTGAAAAATCATTATTATGGATAAAAACATCATAAATAACAGTAAGAAAACATGATGCAAAATGGACGTATCAACTCCCCCAAGCTTAGACCTTGCTTGTCCTCAAGCGAAAACCGAAATCGAAAAACATGTCTACATGCTTAGAGAGAGAGAGGTGTCGATAAAAAAAATACAGACATAGAAGCATCATGTTCATTATTATAACAGCAACAAATTTAAACATAAAGCTTTTATCATGGAACTTTTATCATAGCTTCTCATGAATAAGTGACAATTCATCACACTATTGAAGTCTAAAGCAAAAAATCTATTAAAAACCAACAAACTATGTTCTCAGTCAACTTTGCAACTACAATTCATCATCTTTTTAGGAAGGGTCACGTATCGGAGCCTTTAGGCAAGTCCACATACTCAACCATCATATATTCTTCTATGATTGCTAACACTCACCGCATACACATGAGCAAAACGTTTCAACCGGACACATAGAAAGATAGCTAGGGGCTTATAGTTTTGCCTCCATATTCAATTGGACATATGTGCCTAGATCTTTCCTCACCACATGATGCTTGCTAAAGGAGAAAAATAAAAACGGATAGAAGGAAAACTTTGACTCTTTGCATAAAAGTAAAAGATAGGCCCTTCGCAGAGGGAAGCAGAGGTTGCCATACGCTTATTTGTTTGTATGCTCAACCCCTTAGTGCAAAAGAACGTCACGTTGCATTGCCCCTTGTGATAGCGACCTTTATTATGCAGTCTGTCGCTTTTGTTCTTCACCATCACAAGTTCGTGCAACGCTCAATTTTCTCTTACACTAAATGATCTCACACATTTAGAAGCAATTTTTGTTGCCTTTTTGCACCGATGACAACTTACTTGAGGGATCTTGCTCAATCCCTAGGCAGGTATGGTGGACACTTGAAAATAAGATTTGGGTTTAAGAGTTTTTTGGATGCACAAGTAGTATCTCTACTTAGCACGGAATTTTTGGCTAGAAAAGATAGGGGGCAAGCACCACATGTTGAAGGATCTATGACCATATGACTTCTATGTGAATATAAACAAACATAAACCATTAAGTTGTCTTCCTTGTCCAACGTCAACAATTTTGGCATATAATATTTTGATGAGGGCTCACAATCACAAAAGATTTCTAGGATAGTATATTTATATGTGAATCTTCTCTTCCCTCATTAATTCTTTCATGAGTTGCATCATTAACTAATGCTATGTTTGTCAATCTCTAATAAAATTTTCTGCTTATACTTTTCCTTATGTGGTGTCATCACCTACCATAGGATTAGTATATGATATTTTTGATTTATTTCCTTTCTTTTATTTATTTCCTTTCTCTTTTTATTGCAACAGTAAAGTAAAGAAAGCAAAAACTCAAACTAAACTTTATTATATATCTTGCTCACGATAACAAGGATAGATCACTAAGCAAACTCTTAAAAAGAAAGGACCGAAGTAAACTTTTATTCATTCTAAAGCAAAGGATTGAACTAAAATAGTAAAGGCAAAAAGATAGTGGGATGATACGATACCGGGGCACCTCCCCCAAGCTTGGCGGAAGCCAAGGGGAGTGCCCAAACCCGAAACTCAATTCCCCTTTGGTGATGAAGATGATGGTGGTGGTGATGAAGAAGAGAACTTGTCCTCGGATTTCCATGGCAGTGGTCCACCATCATAAGAGGAGTGAGTCTCACGGGTCCTACAACTAGCAGCCAAACTCATACCTTTAAACCTCGCCTCATATTCAAAGACTTGGTTTTGGAGATCATAGATCTAGCTTTGGAGGAAGTTGATTTGCTCGTTGAGGGTGAAGACGATGTCCTTCATGGGCTTGCCATCCACCTTGAGATCACGGGAGAGGTCCGTGATCATGAGGTGATTGGCGTTGAGTCCACGCTCCACCATCCCCTTGCACCGGAAGACGTCCTGCTCCATAGCTTCGAGCCTAGCCTCCACAGTTCCGGTCCCCTTGGGACCTTGCACATCGCGGATGTGGAGCAACCCCTCATGCATCTGGATAACCTGAGGGTGTTGCACCACCTCCCGCAGATATGGGTTGATGACGTTCTTGAAGAACTTGTCCTTGGAGGAGCTTGAGGTGGTAATGGTAGATGGGATCTGACAGAAAACAACAAGTGAAGAGAACAGAGGATTTCTCCACGATACGGTGGTTAACAGGTTCAGAAAGTATATATAAATTTTTTATCTTGGGGGACAAGCAAAATGTAGAAAAACGGAGTCCAGAAGGTGTCCCAGGTGGGCACAACCCACCTGGGCGCGCCAGGCACCTGGGGCGCCCTAGTGTCTTGTGCCCACCAGGTACGCTTCCTGGGAGTTCTTATTTTCCTATTTTTCTAAATATTCCAAAATTGACAGAAAATATTTTTGCGGATTTTTCGGGGTACGTTTACTTACCATATCACGTACCTCCTTATTTTCACTATTATGGAGTGTTCCGGAAGGACTCTTTTATGTGTTCTTCCGGTGTCAAAGTTTGGATAATATTACTTTCAACATTAATGGGCGTACCTGAGATATAATGTTTTATTCGTTGCCCATTGACAACCTTCGGGTTAGTACCTTCGGCATTATTTATTTTGATGGCTCCAGACCGATAAACCTCCTCGATGACATATGGGCCTTCCCATTTTGAGAGGAGTTTTCCTGCAAAGAATCTGAAACGAGAGTTGTACAAAAGAACATATTCTCCGACTTTAAACTTTACGCTTTTGGATTCTTTTGTCATACCATCTTTTAACTCTTTCTTTGAATAATTTTGCATTTTCATAAGCTTGGGTTCTCCATTCATCTAATGAGCTAATATCAAATAACCTCTTTTCTCCGGCATGTTTGAAATCATAGTTGAGTTCTTTGACTGCCCAATATGCTTTATGTTCTAGCTCAAGAGGCAAATGACAAGCTTTTCCATAAACCATTTTATAAGGAGACATACCCATAGGATTTTTAAATGATGTTCTATAAGCCCGAAGTGCATCATCTAATTTCTTAGGCCAATTCTTACTAGACCTATTGACAGTATTTTGCAAAATTAATTTTATTTCTCTATTGCTAAGTTCAACTTGACCACTAGACTGAGGATGATAAGGTGGTGCAATTCTATGGTTAACATCATACCTGGCAAGCATTTTATGGAAAGCACCATGAATAAAGTGTGAACCACCATCAGTCATTAAATATCTAGGGACTCCAAACCTTGGGAAAATAACTTCCTTAAGCATTTTAATATAGGTGTTGTGATCAGCACTACTGGTTGGAATAGCTTCTACCCATTTAGTAACATAATCAACAGCAACCAAAATATGTGTATACCCATTAGAGGAAGGAAAAGGTCCCATGTAATCAAATCCCCAAACATCAAATGGCTCAACAACAAGTGAATAGTTCATAGGCATTTCTTGATGCTTACCGATATTACATATTCTTTGACATTCATCACAAGATAAGACAAACTTACGAGCATCCTTGAAGAGAGTGGGCCAATAAAATCCAGATTGCAATACCTTGTGTGTAGTTCTATCTCCAGCATGAGGCCCACCATAAGCTTCGGAGTGACATTTCCGTAGGATTTGTCCCTGTTCATGCTCAGGTACACAACATCTAATAATACCATCTACTCCTTCTTTATAAAGATGTGGGTCATCCCAAAAGTAATGTCTTAAATCATAGAAGAATTTTTTTCTTTTGTTGGTATGTAAAGCTAGGTGGTAAATATTAGCAACAATGTAATTAGCATAGTCAGCATACCAAGGAGTATTATGTGCAACATTTATTGCAGCTAACTGCTAATCAGGAAAACTATCATCAATAGGTAGTGGGTCATCAGACACATTTTCAAGCCTAGATAAATTATCAGCTACGGGGTTCTCAACTCCTTTTCTATCAGTGATATGCAAATCAAATTCTTGTAACAAGAGAATCCATCAAATAAGTCTAGGTTTAGCATCTTTCTTTTCCATAAGATATTTAATAGCAGCATGATCGGTGTGAACAATTACTTTGGAATCAACAATATAAGGTCTAAATTTATCACAAGCAAACACCACTGCTAAGAACTCTTTTTCAGTAGTAGCGTAGTTTCGTTGAGCACTGTCTAGAGTTTTACTAGCATAATGAATAACATTCAATTTCTTATCAACTCTTTATCCTAGAACAACACCAACAACATAATCACTAGCATCACACACAATTTCAAAAGGCAAGTTCCAATCAGGTGGTTGAACTATAGGTGCAGAAATTAAGGCTTTCTTGAGTGTTTCGAAGGCTTCTAAACAATCATCATCAAAAACAAAAGGAACATCCTTTTGCAAAAGACTCGTAAGAGGCCTAGAAATTTTAGAAAAGTCTTTGATAAATCTCCTATAGAAACCAACATGACCTAAGAAACTACGAAGACCTTTGATATCTTTAGGACATGGCATTTTCTCAATTGCATCAACCTTAGCTTTGTCCACTTCAATACCTCTTTCAGAAATTTTATGACCCAAGACAATGCCTTCATTAACCATAAAGTGGCACTTCTCCCAATTAAAGACAAGATTTATTCATTCACATCTCTGCAAAGCTCGATCAAGATTGCTTAAACAACCATAAAAAGACTTCCCATAAATAGAGAAATCGTCCATGAAAACCTCAACAATCTTTTCACAAAAGTCAGAGAATATAGCAGTCATACATCTTTGAAAGGTAGCAGGTGCATTACATAAACCGAATGGCTATAAGCATAAGTTCCAAAGGGACAAGTAAAAGTGGTCTTTTCTTGATCAGGCTTAGAAACAGGTATTTGTGAAAAGCCAGAATATCCATCAAGGAAGCAAAAATGTGTGTGCTTAGATAATCTTTCTAGCATTTTATCAACAAAAGGCAGAGGGTAATGATCTTTTCTAGTTGCTTTGTTTAATTTTCTAAAATCAATTACCATTCTATAGCCTGTAACAATTCTTTGTGGAATAAGTTTATTCTTATCATTAGGAACAACAGTTATACCTCCTTTCTTAGGGACACAATGAACATGATTTACCCATCTACTATCAGCCATAGGATAGATTATACCTGCTTCCAGAAGTTTTAATATTTCCGTTCTTACCACTTCTTTCATCTTTGGATTTAACTGATGTTGGTGATCAACAACGGGTTTAGCATCAGGTTCCATATTAATTTTGTGCTGACATAGACTGGGACTAATGCCCTTTAAATCATCAAGAGCATATCCAATAGCAGCTCGGTGCTTCCTCAGAACTTTCAATAATCTTTCTTCTTCATGTTCTGGAAGGTTAGAACTAATAATAACATGATATATCTTCTTTTCATTAAGATAAGCATATTTCAAAGTGTCTGGCAATTGTTTTAATTCAAACACAGGATCACCTTTAGGTGGAGGAGGAAATCTTAGAGTTTCGATAGGCAAATTGTGTTTAAGTAGAGGACGTGGTTCAAAGAAAATCTTATCTATTTCATTTCTTTCATGCATATGTAAATCATTTTCATGGTCTAGCAAATATTGTTCTAGTGGATCAGTAGGTGGCACAGCAATAGAAGCAAGACCAATTAATTCATCTTTACTAGGCAATTCTTTTTCATGAAGCTTTCTACTGAACTTGGAAAAACTAAACTCATGAGACTCATCACCAAAACTAACACCGACAGTTTGTTTCTCACAATCTATTTTAGCATTAACGGTGTTCAAGAAAGGTCTACCAAAATAATGGGACAAAAGTCATCTTGTGGGGAACCAAGAACAAGAAAATCAGTAGGGTATTTTACTTTCCCACACAAGACTTCAACATCTCTAACAATCCCAATTGGTGATATAGTGTCTCTATTAGCAAGTTTAATAGTAACATCTATGTCTTCTATCTCTGCGGGTGCTATGTCATTCATAATTTCTTGATATAAGGTGTAAGGAATAGCACTCACACTAGCACCTATGTCACATAAACCATGATAAAATTGATCTCCTATTTTAACTGAGATGACAGGCATGCCAACAACAGGTCTATGTTTATCCTTTTTATCAGGTTTGGCAATTCTAGCAACTTCTTCACAGAAGTAAATAACATGCCCATCCATATCTTCTTCCAAGAGATCTTTAACCACAACAATAATAGGTTCTACTTTGATTTGTTCATCAAGTTTAGGTGATCTAATATAGCTTTTGTTGACCACAGTTGAAACTTTAGCATGTTCCTTTATCCTGACAGGGAAAGGTGGTTTCTCAATGTAAGCAAAAGGAACAACTGGATCAAAATTATAAATTATAGTTTCTTCTTTAACTGGTACCGGTTCATTAATTTCTTCTTTAATAGGTGGGTGATATTTAAACCACTTCTCTTTAGGGAGATCAACATGAGTAGCAAATGATTCACAAAAGGAGGCTACTATCTCAGAGTCAAGTCCATATTTAGTGCTAAACTTTTGAAAAGCATCGGTATCCATAAAAGATTTAACACAATAGCTTAATACCTAAATCTTTACCTTCATTGAGTTCCCAATCTTCAGAGTTGCGTTTAATTATTTCCAAAAGATTCCACCGGAATTCAATAGTCTTCTTCATAAAAGAGCCAACACAAGAAGTATCAAGTATGGTTTGATCATTACGAGAAAGCCGAGCATAAAAGTTCTGGATAATAATTTCTCTGGAGCGCTCATGATTGGGGCATGAATACAACATTGACTTAAGCCTCCCCCAAGCTAGAGCGATACTTTCTCCTTCACGAGGCCAAAAATTATATATATAATTCCGATCACGATGAACTAGATGCATAGGATAATTTTTTTGGTGAAATTCCAATTTCAATCGATTCCAATTCCATGATCCAATATCATCGCATAGCCTATACCATGCCAATGGTTTTCCCTTCAAAGATAAAGGGAAAACCTTTTTCACAACTTCATCCCCGGGTAAACCTGCAAGCTTAAACAATCCACAAATTTGTTCCACATATATCAAGTGCATATTAGGATGTTCGGTTCCATCTCCTGCATAATGATTAGCTAGCAGTTGTTCTATCATACCCGAAGGAATTTCATATTCAATATTTTCAGTAGGTGCAGTAGGTTGAGGGGTAGCTAATTGTGGTTCCGGCCGAGGTGAAGATACCCCGAACAAACCCCTCAAAGGATTGTTTTCCATAGTAACAAGTGACAATAAATTTTAGCACACTATATAAATGTTTCCTTACCAAATTCCACTTACCAAAGGCGCTTCAGTCCCCGGCAACGGTGCCAGAAAATAGCCTTGATGACCCACAAGTATAGGAGATCAATTGTAGCTCTTTTCGATACGTAAGAGTGTCGAACCCAACGAGGAGCAGAAGAAATGACAAGTGGTTTTCAGCAAGATAATGTCTGCAAGTGCTGAAATTGTAAGTAGCAGAGTAGTTTGATAGCAAGGTAATTTGGAACGAGCAAGTAACGATAGTAGTAACAAAAGTGCAGCAAGGTAGCCCAATCCTTTTGAGGCAAAGGACAGGCCAAAACAGTCTCTTATGATAAGAAAAGCGTTCTTGAGGTTACACAAGAATTTCATCTAGTCGCTTTCACCATGTTGGTTCGATTTGTGTTCGCTACTTTGATAATTTGATATGTGGGTGGAAAGGTGCTTAGGTGCTGTTCTTACTTGAACAAACCTCCTACTTATTATTAACCCTCCCGCAAGCATCCGCAACTACGATAAAAGTATTAATAATAAATTCTTACCATAGGATTAAACTTTTGGGTCCAATCGGTCCCTAACAGAATAGCGCATAAACTGGGGTTTAAGCTTCTGCCACTCTCGCAACACATCATGTAATTGCTACTCCACAATGCATTCCCTTAGGCCCAAATATGGTGAAGTGTCATGTAGTCGACGTTCACATGACACCACTAAGGGAATCACAACATACATACTATCAAAATATCGAACACATATCAAGTTCACATGATTACTTGCAACATGATTTCTCCCGTGACCTCAAGAACAAAAGTAACTACTCACAAATGATAATCATGCTCAAGATTAGAGGGGTATTAAATAGCATATTGGATCTGAACATATAATCTTCCACCAAATAAACCATATAGTAATCAACTACAAGATGTAATCAACACTACTAGTCACCCACAAGCACCAATCTATAGTTCCGGTACAAAGATTGAGCACAAGAGATGAACTAGGGTTTGAAAGGAGATGGTGTTGTTGAAGATGTTGATGGAGATTGCCCTCCCCAAGATAGGAGAGTTGTTGGTGATGATGATGACGATGATTTCCCCCTCCGGGATGGAAGTTCCCCCGGCGGAATCGCTCCGCCGGAGGGCAAAAGTGCTCCTGCCCAAGTTCCACCTTGAGACGGCGGCGCTCCATTCCGAAAGTCCTCCCCTTATTTTTTTTCTTGGTCAAAATGACTTATATACCAGAAGATAGGCACCGGAGGTGGGCCTGAGTGAGCACAACCCACTAGGGCGCGCCTGGGCTCCCGGGCGCACCCAGGTGGGTTGTGCCCACCTGGTGGGTCCCCTCTGGTACTTATTGGCTACATTATTCCTCAAATATTTCATAAAAAATCTTTGTAAAGTTTCAGCTTCTTTGGAGTTGTGCAGAATAGGTGGCCTGACGTAGCTTTTCCAGATCTAGATTTCCAGCTGCCAGAATTCTCCCTCTTTGTGTGTACCTTGCATATTATGAGAGAAAAGGCATTAGAATTACTCCAAAAAGCATTTTTATGCATAAAAACATCATAAATAACAGTAGGAAAACATGATGCAAAATGGACGTACCATTGCATCATATGCACTTATGATTGGAACTCTAGCAAGCATCCGCAACTACCAAAGATCATTAAGGTAAAACTCAACCGTAGCATTAAGTATCAAGTCCTCTTTACTCTCATACGCAACAACCCCCTTACTCGGGCGTAAGCTTCTGTCACTCTAGCCACCCACTATAAGCAAATCATGAATGTATTGCAACACCTAACATCGAGAATCCCACGCGCTTGCACGACACAGAGGGCACCATAGGACAACACCAAAATAAAACATACAACTTAGACCAATCACAATCATCAATCAACCCATAGGACAAAACGAATCTACTCAAACATCATAGGATGGCCATAAATCATTAGATAATAATATATAGCATTAATCATCATGTTTAAGTAGAGATTACAGCGGGGAGAAGAGGTGTTACACCGTTGCATAGAGGGGGAGAGAGTTGGTGTTGACAACGGTGAACTTTTTGGTGTAGATCGCCGTCACGATGATTTCCCTGGCGGCGCTCCGGCGCCACCGAGAGAGAGGGGGAAAGAGCCCCCTCCTTTTTCTTGCTTGCCCCCCCCCCCCTAGATAGGAGGAGGTTTTTCCCTCTGGACCTTGGCCTCCATGGCACCCGGAGGGGCGAGAGCCTCCGAGATTGGATCCCTTTCTATGTTCTCTTCTATTTCACGTTCTTGTTTTCTGACCTTCACCATTTTTTTTAAATTCCCGGAGATCCGTAACTCTGATCGGGCTAAAATTTTAACACGTTTTTTTCGAATATTATCTTTCTTGTGGGAAAGAAAGGGTCAACCGACCTACGAGGCTCTCACTACCCACCACGGCGTGCCAGACCCCCCTGGCGCGCTGTCGGTATCAAAACCGGCCGATCTCGGGTAGGGGGTTCCGAACTGTGCGTCTGAGGATCGAAGGTAACAGGAGGCGGGGGACACGATGTTTACCCAAGTTCGGGCCCTCTTAATGGAGGTAATACCCTACTTCCTGCTTGATTGACTTTGATGAGTATAGGGGTTACAAGAGTTGATCTACCTCGAGATCGTAACGGCTAAACCCTAGATGTCTAGCCTGTATGAATTCTGATGATCTCTACGGACTAAACCCTCCAGTTTATATAGACATCGAGGGGGCTAGGGTTGTATAGAGTCGGTTTACGGAGAAAGGAAGTTTCATATCCGAACGCCAGGCTTGCCATCCACGCAAAGGAGAGTCTCATCCAGACACGGGGGAAGGCCTTCAATCGTATCTTCATGGCCCATTAGTCCGGCCCATGTCACATAGCCCGGATGCTCGGGGACCCCCTAATCCAGGACTCCCTCAGTAGCCCCCGAACCAGGCTTCAATGACGACGTGTCCGACGCCCAGACTGTCTTCGGCATTGCAAGGCGGGTTCCTCCTCTAAATACTTCAAAGCAATTTGAACAAAAAAACTTTATTCGGCTTCAATGACGATGCAGTATCCGGCTTTATATCTTCGCCTTTGTAAGGTGGGCCCTCCATGATACTTCGGACAGCTTCGGCTTTACATTAAATATCATACCCTTCGGCTTCCGCGCCACCATCGCCTCGGTTTCCACGTGTCAGACTAATACGAAGGGTCCAAGTGTTTTTATAGATAACACCCTGACTTTGTAGGGAAGGCGTCTATTTAAGGAGATTGGATCTCAGATGCCATTCCACACCAGGAGAAAATCCTTAGCGCTTGCCATAGGAAACCGCGCAAACATGGCTGGCGCTCCCAGTTCTTCCTCACGCCCCCACGACCCTCAAAAAGGCGATTGGGAGAGCTGATCGGCATCCCACGCCCAGCTGACCAAGCTTCAGACGCAGGGATATCTCCCTCCCGTGGATTTAGTCCCCATGCGGGCTGGATTAACTTCCATCAATGGCGAAGCCCTGGCGGAAAACTTCGCCAATCCTACTGAAGGGGAGCGAGTGTGCTTCGTTTCCTTCCTGTTAAGAGGCGTTGGATTTCCAATCCACCCTTTCCTCTGAAGTCTCCTGGAGTATTATGGCCTCCAACTGCACAATCTCACGCCGGGCTCCATTCTGCACATCGCGGGCTTCGTCGCTCTTTGCGAGTTGTTCCTAGACTGTGAGGCCCATTTTGAGTTATGGAGGAAACTTTTCTGCCCCGTCCCCCTCTCCCAAAAGGGATCCATATTCGAGGTGGGTGGTGCCGAAGTATGGCGCGTAGCCGGGACAGGATACCTGTCCGGCACTCCGAAGAAGGCATCCAAAGAGTGGCCCTCAGAATGGTTTTATATTGAAGACGTTGTTCTCCCAGACCCAATCCAACGGGGCCTTCCCGAATTTTCCAATGCTCCGTTAAAGAAGCGCACCAGCTGGCGCCCCCGAAGCCTCGAGGAGGAAGACAGTGCGGAGATTAAGAAGCTAATGAGCAAGATAAAAATACTCGCCCAATCCGGACTATCTATAATTGAGGTAATGGCGATTTCAATAACGCGAGGCGTTCAGCCACTCCAATCCAGAGGACTCCCCATGTGGCATTACAATGGGGAAGATGACGCATCACGCTGCGGGCACAAGGGCCCGGAAAACTTCGTCGCCTTGGCTGCCATGTTGGCTGATCTTTACAAAGGGGAGAAAGAAGATTTTACTCGCCTTAAATGCCGAGAAGGTCTTTCCATGTACAACCCTGCTAGCTGGGTGAGCTTTCGATCAGTAGCCTTACTCAATCCTCTTCCTGAGTCGTGCTTAGTTGAACTTAATCCAACTATTTTTAACAGGAATGGAGAAAGGCCGTCGCGGGGATCTATAGCCCCGCTCCGCAGCCGGAGGACCATATTCGGGACCTGGATCCCGGTTTTTAAGAGGATCCAGATATATTTATAGGACTCAAGGAGGGGGTATTTTATCAGGCTAGCTACGACGACACAGAAGTGGCCATCATAGCCGATTATCCCGGCCTTCTCCCCTCCTCCCATGTAAGTGCCCAGGAGACATCTTTTCAACAAGAGCTTTCCCGTTGCGCCTCACCCACCGCACTATCTCCTGCTCCGAAGGGGCGGCGCTCGCCCCGCCAAACTGTATCGAAGGCATCCTCCAAGAAGGCGACGCTCGTGCAGGGCGAGTCTTTGAAAAGAAAGGCGGGCGGTGACACTACTGAGCCTCCTCATTCACCGAAGAGGTATAATTTTCAACCTGCACTCGGCAAATAGGCTGGATTGTGACGTGCTCCGCTGTGCTATATTTTATGAAGAGCGTACACCAGCCTATATCCGGAGGTCTCGCCGGTCATGCATCGGCCAATCCGGCCCCGGACCCTACCACAAGGACTAGGGTTGGTACGGGCGTTGAGGGAGTCCTGGATTAGGGGGTGTCCGGATAGCCAGACTATAGCCTTTGGCCGGACTCCTGGACTATGAAGATACAAGATTGAAGACTTCGTCCCGTGTCCGGATGGGACTTTCCTTGGCGTGGAAGGCAAGCTTGGCGATATGGATATGTAGATCTCCTACCATTGTAACCGACTCTGTGTAACCCTAACCCTCTTCGGTGCCTATATAAACCGGAGGGTTTTAGTCCGAGGATCTAACAACAATCATACCATAGGCTAGCTTCTAAGGTTTAGCCTCTACGGTCTCGTGGTAGATCTACTCTTGTACTACCCATATCATCAATATTAATCAAGCAGGAGTAGGGTTTTACCTCCATCGAGAGGGCCCGAACCTGGGTAAAAACATCGTGTCCCTTGTCTCCTATTACCATCCGCCTAGACGCACAATTCGGGACCCCCTACCCGAGATCCGCCGGTTTTGACACCGACATTGGTGCTTTCATTGAGAGTTCCTCTATGTCGTCATCTTTAGGCCTGATGGCTCCTCCGATCATCAACGACGATGCGCTCCAGGGTGAGACTTTTCTCCCCGGGCAGATCTTCGTATTCGGTGGCTTTGCACTGCGGGCCAATTCGCTTGGCCATCTGGAGCAGATTGAAAGCTACGCCCCTGGCCACTAGGTCAGATTTGGAAGTTTGAACTACACGGCTGACGTCCGCGGAGACTTGATCTTCGACGGGTTCGAGCCACAGCCAAGCGCGCCGCACTATCACGAGGGGCATGATCTAGCTCTGCCACCGAACAGTGCCCTGGAGACCGCACCAGTGTCCGCTCCGACCTTTAGTTCGGAGCCGATTGCGCCGATCGAGAACGGGTGGCTGGACACCGCCTCGGGGGCTACGATCTCTACGGCGATTGAGCCGTACACCTACCCCGTCCTTTGCGAAGCTCGTAACTCCAAGGTGCCGGACTCCTCTCCGGACTCCGAGCCTTCCGCGCCCCCGCCAATCGAATCCGATTGAGCGCCGATCATGGAATTCGCTGCCGCGGACATCTTTCAGCACTCGCCCTTTGGCGACATCCTGAATTCACTAAAGTCTCTCTCTTTATCAGGAGAGCCCTGGTTGGATTATGGTCAGGAAGGTTGGGATGCGGACGACAAAGAAATTCAAAGACCACCCACCACCCACTTCGTAGCCACTGTCGATGATTTAACCGACAGGCTCGACTTCGACTCCGAAGACATCGACGGTATGGACGACGATGTAGGGGAGGAACATGAACCAGCACCTATAGGGCACTGGAGAACCACCTCATCTCACGATGTATACATGGTGGACACACCTAAAGGAAGCGACGATGAGGAACAACGGGACGTAACGAAGGATCATTCCTCGGCAGTCAAACGGCGACGTAAGCGCCGCTCAAAGTCCCGCCTCGACAAAGACAACAGCCATACAGACCCTGCCATAGAGCAGGGCGAACCGGTGGACGACGAACATGCTACCGAGCAACCGTCCAAACAGGACAATCTGTATAAACAACCCGTCCCCGGCGAAAATAACAGTCCGGACGATCTCACGCCGGACAAGTTGTTGGAGCAGAAGAACCTCCACAAAAGGCTCGTCGCCACTGCACGTAGCCTGAAAAAGCAGAAGCGGAAGCTCAAAACAACGGAAGATGCACTCAGAATCAGATGGAGCAAAGTACTCAACACCGCAGACAAATACGGTGACAGTCGCCGAACGAAGAGCTACCCAAAGCGAAAACTACTGCCTGAATTTGATGAGGAGGCCGTAGAGCCCCCGCAATCAAAAAACAAAGAGGCCACCCTATGGCAAACAGAGAGCGGCAAACAGCACCGCACACAAGCCGGCACGCGATCCGTGAAGGAAATATGCCCTAGAGGCAATAATAAAGTTATTATTTATTTCCTCATATCATGATAAATGTTTATTATTCATGCTAGAATTGTATTAACCGGAAACATAATACATGTGTGAATACATAGACAAACATATAGTCACTAGTATGCCTCTACTTGACTAGCTCATTAATCAAAGATGGTTATGTTTCCTAACCATAGACATGTGTTGTTATTTGATTAATGGGATCACATCATTAGGAGAATGATGTGATTGACATGACCCATTCCGTTAGCCTAGCACTTGATCATTTAGTATATTGCTATTGCTTTCTTCATGACTTATACATGTTCCGTAACTATGAGATTATGCAACTCCGTTTACGGAGGAACACTTTGGTGCTACCAAACGTCACAACGTAATCGGGTGATTATAAAGGAGTACTACAGGTGTCTCCAAAGGTACATGTTGGGTTGGCGATTTCGAGATTAGGTTTTGTCACTCCGATTGTCGGAGAGGTATCTCTAGGCCTTCTCGGTAATACATCACATAAGCCTTGCAAGCATTGCAACTAATAAGTTAGTTGCGAGATGATGTATTACGAACGAGTAAAGAGACTTGCGGTAATGAGATTGAACTAGGTATTGGATACGACGATCGAATCTCGGCAAGTAACATACCGATGACAAAGGGAACAACGTATGTCGTTATGCGGTTTGACCGATAAAGATCTTCGTAGAATATGTAGGAACCAATATGGGCATCCAGGTTCCGCTATTGGTTATTGACCGAGAATAGTTCTAGGTCATGTCTACATAGTTCTCGAACCCGTAGGGTCCGCACGCTTAACGTTACGATGATAGTTTTATTATGAGTTTACAAGTTTTGATGTACGAAGTTTGTTCGGAGTCCCGGATGTGATCACGGACATGACGAGGAGTCTCGAAATGGTCGAGACATAAAGATTGATATATTGGAAGCCTATATTTGGATATCGGAATGGTTCGGGTGAAATCGATTTTACTGAACACCGGGGTTACGGAACCCTCCCGGGGATGTTGGGCCTTAGTGGGCCATAAGGGAGAAGAGGAGGGCGGCCAGGGCAAGTCGCGCACCCTCCCCCTAGTCCGAATAGGACAGGAGAGGCGGCGCGCCTTCCTCTTTCCCTCTCCCCTTTCCTTCTCCAACAAGGCAAGAGGGGGAGTCCTACTCGGTGGGAGTAGGACTCCTCCAGCGCACCCTATGAGGGCCGGCCGCACCTCCCTCCCTCCTTTATATCTGGGGCAGGGGGCACCCCATGACACACAAGTTGATCTACGGATCGTTCCTTAGCCGTGTGCGGTGCCCCCCTCCACCATATTCCACCTCGGTCATATTGTCGCGGAGCTTAGGCGAAGCCCTGCGCCGGTGGAGCATCATCATTGTCACCACGCCGTCGTGCTGACGGAACTCATCCCCGACGCTTTGCTGGATCGGAGCCCGGGGATCGTCATCGAGCTGAACGTGTGCTGAACTCGGAGGTGCCGTACGTTCGGTACTTGGATCGGTCGGATCGTGAAGACGTACGACTACATCAACCGCGTTGTCATAACGCTTCCGCTTACGGTCTACGAGGGTACGTGGACAATACTCTGCCCTCTCGTTGCTATGCCATCACCATGATCTCGCGTGTGCGTAGGAATTTTTTTGAAATTACTACGTTCCCCAACAATCCGCACAGGGATTCGCATCAAAAAGATGGCCCTGTTAGATCTATCTACGGGCCAAGAAAGCAAGCTCTAGTAAGCAATGGAACACATCAAGTATCCGAACATCACGGTACACCCAAATATAGGGGTGCCGCACACCCCCTATGTTTCACCGATGAGGTGCTGGATTATGAATTTCCAGCGGGATTCAAGCCCGTAAACATAGAGGCATACGATGGAACAACAGACCCGGGAGTCTGGATTGAGGACTACATCCTCCACATACACATGGCTAGAGGAGATGATCTCCACGCCATAAAATACTTACCCCTCAAGCTCAAAGAGCCAGCCCGGCATTGGCTTGAAAACCTTCCCGAAAACACCATTGGAAGTTGGGAGGAGCTCGAGGATGCTTTTCGGGCAAATTTTCAAGGAACCTATGTCCGACCTCCGGATGCCGATGATTTAAGTCACATAACTCAACAACCCGGAGAGTCAGCCCGGAAATTTTGGAACAGATTCCTTACTAAAAAGAACCAAATAGTCGACTGTCCGGACGCCGAAGCCTTAGCAGCTTTCAAACACAACGTCCGAGACGAATGGCTCGCCAGACACCTCGGCCAAGAAAAGCCAAGAACAATGGCCGCATTAACAAGCCTCATGACCCGCTTTTGCGCGGGAGAGGACAGCTGGCTGGCAAGATGCAGCACCAGCGACCCAAGTACATCCAAAGTCAGGGATGGAAACGGGAAACCACGATGCAGCAAGGACTAGCGTCGGACCAAGGGAAACAGCCCGAAGAGCACGACAGTCAACGCCGGATTCAAAAGCTCTCGGCAGAATCATAAAAAGCTGCCCCTTAGGGGTAACATGGACGAGCTATTTAACTTAAACAAAATCTTGGACAAGATATGCCAAATCCACAGTACTCCCGGGAAGCCTGCAAACCATACCCACAGAGATTGTTGGGTCTTCAAGCAGTCCGGCAAACTCAACGCCGAACACAAGGGACTCGACACACCAAGCGAGGACGATGACGAACCCCAAAAGCAGAGCACCGGAAAACAAAAGAATTTCCCACAAGAAATCAAAATACTAAACTCACTTCGTGTGACAAAAGGAAAAAATAGAGCGGTGCCCATAGAGGTACACGCCATACGGCCTATCCCGGAGGAGTCTCGCCACTGGTTGTTAAAACCAATCACCTTCGACCATCGGGATTACTCTAGAAGTATACGGAATGTAGGTTGGACTGCCTTGATATTAGATCCGATAATTGGCGGACTCCAATTTTCACAAGTCCTAATGGACGGGGCAGTGATCTCAATCTGCTATATCAGGACACAATCCGCAAAATGGGGATAGACCCAACCAAATTTCGCCATAGCAACACTTCCTTTCAAGGGGTAATGCCAGGCCCATATGCCCATTGTACGGGCTCTCTACTGCTAGAAGTTGTGTTCGGCTCACCCGACAACTTCCGCCGTGAAAAGTTAACCTTCCACCTCGCCCCATTTACAAGTAGCTATCAAGCAATATTGGGACGCGAAGCTTTCGCCCGCTTTAACGCAATACCGCATTATGCATCTCTTACACTTAAAATGCCCGGTCCACGCGGCATCATCTCGTTAAAAGGAAACATCAAGGGTTCCTCGAGTCCGGAAAATCGAGCGGTTGCCTTGACAGCCACACAATAAACCGGCTTCGCCAATAAAAGCACTTAGACAGGTCGTCCAGACCCCGGACACGGCTGGACGAGTCCGGGCGTAGACATACAAGGGCTTACTAGACACATACCCCCGTACAAGGGGCTCCGCAACAAGAGACCATAAAGCTCAATTTTATTCATTTTTTTGAATTGTACTTCGTTTATTTAATATGACGTACATTTTCGCATGACCTTTTTCAACTAAGTTCCTCTCTTTTACAGATGAACATCGTGCTACACCCGTCCAGGATACGGCACAACGGAGACACAGGCGCAGACGTGCAGTAGGGACCCGTCGCAAGGATTCTTTTCAGATTAAGACCCTACGTAAACCTTTTTCACCGTCTCTTGTTGATACACATCCCCCGGTTTCTTGCTATAACCGAGGAGGAGGCTGGCGTTTTGGCATAGGCCACGTCAGAATGTCGCGCGTACCTGGACACCAGGGGCTTATTACCAAGGGCGATTGTTCGACCCGTTTTCATAAAGACCGAATACCTTAGGGAGTGTTCGGCGTCTCGAGTTAGGCCTTATATGCATTAGCTCGAATCATGTCTTTGGTCAAATGTTGGGTTTGCCCGGCTCCGTGTTTTGCTGCCTTACGCCCGCTCTATCGGCTAATGCGGCACCGGAGAACTATCTGCGATTGTGCCGGTTCGCCAAGCGAGCACTTCAATAGAGAAAGCCGAAAACTGACTATCATGATATAGCGTGAGACTGGTCAACCACTCGATGACCCGCTGGAATCTTTAGAATTCCTCCGCATTGACGAAGGGCCGTTTCCCGGCCAGGCACATAAGCGCCCCGAATTCGGGTGAGCGCGGTGCCCCTAGGGGCTATATAGTAGCCCCACTGTCGAACTCCTATGGCTAAGTGAAAGTGATAAAGCATTATAGTCCGGTTGCCTAGTTTTCTGCGCTATCACCTCCTTTGTAGGACCAAGACGTTGGATCAAGTGTGAAAAGCGCTTTACGCAAACACCCCGCATTATATGCGTAAATGAAGCTAAAGACTGCCATCTTTCAGGTTATATACACATATACATTAACGGCCGCACAGAGGTATTTTAATTTTGAAGGCACAAATATAAAAAGCTTTTATATTCCATCGAAACATTGTTTCACAATAATACATGTTATTCAACATAATATCCTTCAAGCATTGCGCCTCTATTAAACGAAAGCGCCTGCAGAACTTCACGAAAATAGTGCTCGGCAGTGTACTTGGCTTCCGTCCAATCTTGGGATGCAACATCGGTGGCCTTCATCTCCGCCCAAGATGTCTTGACATGGGCAAGAGCCATCCGCGCACCCACTATGCATGCTTGACCACCTCATTGCTTTGATATGCGGCACCGCACCAAGGAACCGCTGCACCAAGCCAAAATAACTCTTCGCTCGGGCCTTTTCAGCCACAAATGAGTCACGCCATTCTTCATGGCAAGTCCGGACAACCTATTCAGCTCCGCCCATTCGCCAAACGATCGGTTAATGGAAGTGGGCGCGGATTACGGAATCTGCGACCAAAAAGCTCTTCCATCTCATGATCCTTTGATCTCCGGTGTTCGGCCGCGTCCGCGACACTCACCGCCAAGTCCAGATAAGCATCCTCACTACTCCACAGCCGGTCCAACTGAGCATATTTAGGATCCGTGAACTTCCTCCGCAGCAGAAAGGGCTTTCCAGCCGCGATATTCCTAGCCTGACGTAGCTCCTCCTTCATAGCTCTCATCGCAGAGCGAGCATCCTTGGCCTCGGTGGTGGCCTTCTTCAGCCTTCTTGTTCGCCGACCTTCTTTTCAAGAAGCTCGCAGCGGCTGGTAGCATTCTTCAACTTCACGGCCATCTCGCCATTTCCTTCTTGCTTCGGCAGTGAGCAGCCTGTTCGCTTTTAGCTCTTCGCCCGCCTTTAAGGCAGCAAAGATCACTTTTTCTCGGCCTGCTCCTTGGCTCGGGCAAGCTCCGCCCAAAGGTTCTCCATGGCAGCGGCACCATCTGCATCAAGCATACATGTTGTAAGGCACGGGCATCAAGCTCCCTTACCAGGTGTCCGCGGAGAAACCGCATACCTTGTGACTCGTCAAGCCGCTTATTGACAAGCGCGATGTCGGCATCCGCCACGTCAAGTTGCCACTTTAGTTCGGCAAATTCATCAGTCCGGCTAGCCACCGGACGCTCCGCCATCTACATAGGAAGGGCGACATATTATAACCTGGGATTATGATCCTCGGCACGCTGTCATTCTTGACAAACGCACCGAGTCTCAGGGGCTACTATCTACACAGGGCGCATCTTATATATGCGGAACCGTCAAAAGGTACATCATTGCACGTACCTCAAAACCTGTCAGTAAACTTCTGGCGGCCTCGTACAACCCGCTTTCCGCGGATGAAATTTTTTCAATCACAGTACCCATCAATGCACGGTGATCCTCTGAGATAGACACTCGCCCGAGCAAACCCTTCAACTCCTCCGACCATGCACCATGAGGTGCCGGACACGGAGGGCTCTGGGGGGCCCTACGACTGCCCTCCGCCCCTGCCGGATTCGGAGAAACCCTCCGCGACGACACCTTAGGATCATCCGCCTCGCTAGGCGGTATGACAGGGGGAGGCGCCCGCCTCCACCATCTCCGGACGAAGATCCTCAAGACGAAGCTCACGAGAAGGGCTGAGATCCGAACTACAAGGTAAAATTTCGGTCATCTTCAGAAATAAAACAGGGATGTCTCTTATTTTAAAAACTCCCCTCTCTACTTACGGCTCGCTGGAGGGCTGATATCCTTGGGGAAATAATGCGGCCGGGGCATCTCCTGGCGCAGGACCCTCTGGCGAAGATTTCTTCCCGCGCTTTGAGGCCTTGGTCTCCGGATCTTCAGAGGCGGTCCTCTTCTCCCCTTGGATGGAGGGATTCTCGATCCCTCCTTTCATGAGAACCTCCTTCGCGGAGGCAATATCTTCCTTGTTCCCCCCTTCGCCTCTTCTAAAGGCGCAGCCTCCAGCATCTTGGTTAACACGGGATCCGGCGTGGTCTCAGAGAGGGGGGCCGAACACCTGATCAGTTTTGCTTTCGCTATCCACTCCTATTTAAGGGACAACTCTTTTAAGGGCAAGTTTATGATAAATATATGGATAGCGTGTCTGGATACGGGACTACTTACTTGAGCATCCGGGCGATTGCAACTCAGACCTGCGTCCTCGGTCGAGTCCGGACACATTGCTTGTGATCCGAAGAACAGTTTGTACATCTCCACAGGCGCTATGCCCATAAAATGTTGGAGAGCTCGTGGTCCCTCCGGATTGAACTCCCACAGCGAAAGGCGGCGACGCTTGGGGCAGGATGCATTTAATCAGCATGACTGTGCTACTACGACCAGATTGATCTCTCTCTAGGAGGTCTCGAACACGGCCTGCAACAAGGGCACGCCCTGGACGGCCCCAGCTAAGCCCTTTATTGACCCATGACGCCAGCCACGGTGGAGGACCCGAGCGGAAGGCAGGTGGCGCCACCCATTTGGTGCCCCTGGTAGCTGTGATATAAAACCACTCTTGTTGCCATAGACTGAGCTCCTCTTGAAAAGAGACCTCGGGCCATGGAGCGTCAGCATTCTTGCTTATAACAGCCCCTCCGCACTCTGCCTGTTGCCCCTTGATCATCTTTGGCTCCACCCTGAAGGTCTTGAGCCACAATCCGAAGTGAGGGGTAATGCGGAGGAAGGCTTCTTATACGACGATGAAAGATGAGATGTGGAGGATGGACTCCGGATCCAAGTCATGAAATTCCAGCCTGTAATAAAACATGAGCCCCCTCACGAAGGGGTCCGTATGAAAACCTAGCCCCCGAAGGAAGTGAGAGGCGAACACCATGCTTTCACCGGGCTTGGGAGAGGGAATAACCTGCCCTTGAATAAGCAGCCTATGAGAGATTTCGCCGGTTAGATACCTGGCATCTCTTAGCTTTTTGACGTCTTCTTCCTTGACGGAGGAAGGCATCCACCGGCCTTGAAGGTCGGAGCCGAACATCATCGAAGGTCCGAAGCGCCTGAATCTGGAGCTTTGGGTGTTGGGACTCGAAGCAAGGGGCGGATTCGATGGAGATTGAGGAAAAAGAGCGGGCCTTGGTCTCTTTATAAAGAGGTTGAATACTGTGAGCCCTCCCGTGACCGCTCGGGACTCGCCGATAGAGGAGGCATGCCAATGGGCACGATCGGGTTACCCATGCCCGTATTAATGAGAATCCGGAATAAGGGGACACGATCTCGCTTTGACAAGACATGCCAAGGAAACCGACTCGCTAAACGCTACCGAGGTGGGACAAGAAAACGATTCAATAAAGGCTTGGCTGCAGTGTGATGTCACGCTGCGGAATACGCCGCAGATTGAACTTGTGTAAATATTATTCTCTCTACGGTGGTATGTGGAACTTATTTTGCGAGCGGACACTATCCTTGTGTTCAAAATCTTCTATGAATTATTCGGAGGAGGAACCCGCCTTGCAATGCGAAGACAATATGCACGCCAGACTGCCGTCATTGAAGCCTGGTTAGTGGGCTACCGAGGAGTCTCGATTAGGGGTGTCCGGATAGCGGACTATAGCCTTTGGCTGGACTCTTGGACTATGAAGATACAAGATTGAAGACTTCGTCCCGCGTCCAGATGGGACTTTCCTTGGCTTGGAAGGCAAGCTTGCCGGTACGGATATGTAGATCTCCTACCATTGTAACCGACTCTGTGTAACCCTAACCCTCTTCGATGCCTATATAAACCGGAGGATTTTAGTCCGTAGGACAAACAACAATCATACCATAGGATAGCTTCTAGGGTTTAGCCTCTCTGGTCTCGTGGTAGATCTACTCTTGTACTACCCATATCATCAATATTAATCAAGCAGGAGTAGGGTTTTACCTCCATCGAGAGGGCCCGAACCTGGGTAAAAACATCGTGTCCCTTGTCTCCTGTTACCATCCGCCTAGACGCATAGTTCGGGACCCCCTACCTGGATAATGTATCCGTCACCGATTCTGAAATGGAGAGCGCGATGGTCCATCGGCGGCGGAACGAGGCCATGCGTGATCCAAGTTTCACCGAAGAGGCATTCAACACCCTCAGCTCTGCGGATGCATATATCTGGGCTGCTTGGGATGGACTTGCCGGAGCTACACACCAGCTTTCAAAGGATATGCGGGTAAATGCTTTGTGTAGATTCAATAATCATGTGCCATTAGCCCCCGAGACTTGAAGCAGTTGGCACAACTGATTTAAGGATCGTTGTATAATCAGGTACTCACGGAGAAGAACAACATGCTCTCTTAGGAACTTGAAGAATGTTAGACCAAGCTAGTTGTTGCCACCGCCAAACTGGAAGATTTGAAGAAATCCCGGAAGGCATCGAATGGTAAGTACAACCGTTGCTGGAAAGTACGATTCTGCGGCAACAACGATTTTTAAATATGAATTGTTTAACAGCGGTAGGGTCAGTAAATCAGTTGGAGGAGAGGCTAAAGGCTGCTGAGGCAGCCAAAGAACATGCCGAAGGGCAAGAAGCCGCTGGTCAACGTGTGTTGACATGGACCATTAATGAGAAAAACAAACTACAGGATACCAACACCCAGCAAGCCGAGGAACTGAAGGACGTAAAAGCCCAACTGTCGGATGCTTTGAAGGAAAACAGAAAGCTGAAAGGCGGCATATTTAGTATGTCCTTTTAACCTATCTTTCATATGGTCCCTTGATGGAAATTGTTGTTTTACGAGATTGTTCCTGTAGGCTTATTGATGGGGCGGCCTGAAGGAGAAGTGTCCGGGTTTCAAGGTGACTTGCTACAAGAGCTATCCAAGGTGCACGAGCGAGCTCGAACGGCGATGAGGAGTATGGCTAAGGCGTTATGGCCATCCGATGCTCCTCCAGGACTAATGGGGGAGCTCGCGGAGCTATTCAAAGGAGCTCGTCTTCGCTTTGAGCTGTGGAAGGTATCAGCATGTCGAGAGGGTGCACGAGAGGCCTGAGGCATGGTGAAAACGCGGTATACCAGACTTGATCCGAATTATATGGCCCGGGTCGGACCTCGGGGACCAGACAGACAAGAAATTCCGGTTAGCTTGGTGTATGATCAAGTAAAGATAGCCGCCAAATTTTCATAGCAGGACTTTAAACTAGACAGCCTGATAGATGGCATAGATAAGGAGTAGGCGTGCGATTTTATGGGACAATACACTTCATCAGCAAACTTATCTCTGGCTGAATTGTAAAAGATTGTCATAGCAGACTTTCCGCTTCCGCTTCCAAAACCCAGGGGTGGAGTGTTTCCGAATACTATATCGGTGGAAAACACCAAGTACGTTTGGAAACCAGGCGATCCAGTCATAATGCTTGAACAGACAAGCTACATTCGGGGAGTTATGTTATATTACTTTAATACGTTTGGAAACCAGGCGATCCAGTCATAATGCTTGAACAGACAAGCTATATTCGGGGAGTTATGTTATATTACTTTAATGTAAGAAACATCTTCCAGGATGAATAGTTCCATTAAGGGTTCCTCTAACCGGGTCGGCATGCATGTATGCATGACTAGGCTGTGAGGCGAAAGAATCACAGGAGTCTTTGTATCCTTGTTAGTTTATAATGCTACGAAGGCAGTTCGTCGTTTGTCGACCGACCAGTTATTCCCTTAAGAACGCTAGCTTTCGGCTTCACCCATCTGATGTACATGTCTGGATGACCCGGTTGTAACAATCGCAGAGGTGCTCCCTTTATGCCCTAGCCGAACAATCGGGAACGTAGGGCATAAGCACATGAGCCAGGAAACCTAGCTTAGCAAAAACTTAAGTCATAGATGTGCATATAATGGCGAAGACAAGACGTATACGAGTAAGCAATACACATATATATGGTGAGCCTTATGCTCAAGATAATAAAGAGCTTCTATTTGAAGGAAGCACCCAGTTATAGTGGGGTGTGTACATTTAAAGATGTATTCCCCGCAAGTGTGCGACTTACCCGAACACATGCTATAAATCATAAAACAAACGAAAAGAAGAAAGAGAAAATAGAGAAAAGGGTAACGAACAATGTGTCCGGACTTGGGCGTAGAATCTTTGGAGTCTAGCAGTGTTCCACGGGTTCGGCTCTAAGCGATTGTCTGATGCATTACGAAGGCGATAGGCTCCTCCAGTGAGAACTTCATCTATAATGAAGGGACCCTCCCATTTGGGCTTGAGCTTGTCCATTTTCTTCTCTGGTAGGCGCAGAACGAGTTCACTAACATCGCGCTCCCCCTCCAGGCCATCTAAGTCATCTTGCCGATCGAGCTCGGCTTCTCTCTCTTCGTACATGCGCACTCAAGGTGAGTCATGAATAAAATCGCAGGGCAAGATGGCCTCTGCGCCGTGCACCATGAAGAATGATGTGTATCCGGTTGTGCGATTGGGTGTGGTCCGCAGCCCCCAGAGTACGGAGTCAAGCTCCTCAACCCAGTGTTTGTCCGACTCCTTTAGAGATCGCACTAGTCTGGGTTTAATGCCGCTCATTATCAGGCCATTGGCCCGTTCGACTTGACCGTTTGTTTGAGGGTGATATACGTGAAGGAAATATGCCCTAGAGGCAATAATAAAGTTATTATTTATTTCCTTATTTCATGATAAATGTTTATTATTCATGCTAGAATTGTATTAACCGGAAACATGATACATGTGTGAATACATAGACAAACATATAGTCACTAGTATGCCTCTACTTGACTAGCTCATTAATCAAAGATGGTTATGTTTCCTAACCATAGACATGTGTTGTCATTTGATTAATGGGATCACATCATTAGGAGAATAATGTGATTGACATGACCCATTCCGTTAGCCTAACACTTGATCGCTTAGTATGTTGCTATTGCTTTCTTCATGACTTATACATGTTCCTGTAACTATGAGATTATGCAACTCCTGTTTACGGAGGAACACTTTGGTGCTACCAAACGTCACAACGAATCGGGTGATTATAAAGGAGTACTACAGGTGTCTCCAAAGGTACATGTTGGGTTGGCGATTTCGAGATTAGGTTTTGTCACTCCGATTGCTCGGAGAGGTATCTCCGGCCCTCTCGGTAAAGCACATCACTATAAGCCTTGCAAGCAATGTAGCTAATGAGTTAGTTACGAATGATGCATTACATAACGAGTAAAGAGACTTGCGGTAACAAGATTGAACTAGGTATTGATACCGACGATCAAATCTCGGGCAAGTAACATACCGATGACAAAGGAACAACGATGTTGTTATGCGGTTTGACCGATAAAGATCTTCAGAGAATATGTAGGAGCCAATATGGGCATCCAGGTTCCGCTATTGGTTATTGACCGAGAATAGTTCTAGGTCATGTCTACATAGTTCTCGAACCCGTAGGGTCCGCACGCTTAACGTTACGATGACAATTATATTATGAGTTTATGAGTTTTGATGTACCGAAGGAGTTCGGAGTCCCGGATGAGATCGGGGACATGACGAGGAGTCTCGAAATGGTCGAGACGTAAAGATCGATATATTGGACGACTATATTCGAAGTTCGGAAAGGTTCCGAGTGATTCGAGTATTTTCGAGTACCGAGAGTTACGGAATTCGCCGGAAGTATATGGGCCTTATTGGGCCATACGGGAATAGAGGAGAGAGGCCAAAGGAAGGAGGCCTGCGCCCCCCTCTGGTCCGATTGGACAAGGGCGCAGCCCCTTTCCTTCTCCGCCTCCCCTCTTTCCCCTTCTCCTACTCCAACAGGAAGGAGGGAGTCCTACTCCCGGTGGGAGTAGGACTCCCCTTGGCGCGCCCCCTCCTAGGCCGGCCGCCCCTCCCCCCTTGCTCCTTTATATACGGGGGTAGGGGGCACCTCTAGGCACAACAACACAAGTTGATCTACGGATCGTTCCTTAGCCGTGTGCGGTGCCCCCCTCCACCATATTCCACCTCGGTCATATCGTCGAGGAGTTTAGGCGAAGCCCTGCGCCGATAGAGCATCATCATCGTCATCACGCCTCGTGCTGACGGAACTCATCCCCGACGCTTTGCTGGATCGGAGTCCGGGGATCGTCGTCGAGCTGAACGTGTGCTGAACTCAGAGGTGCCGTACGTTCGGTACTTGGATCGGTCGGATCGTGAAGACGTACGACTACATCAACCGCGTTCTTATAACGCTTCCGCTTATGGTCTACGAGGGTACGTGGACAATACTCTCCCTCTCGCTGCTATGCCATCACCATGATCTTGCGTGTGCGAGGAAATTTTTGAAATTACTACGCTCCCCAACAGTGGCATCCGAGCCTGGTTTTATGCGTTGATGTTATATGCACGAGTAGAACACAAGTGAGTTGTGGGCGATACAAGTCATACTGCTTACCAAAGATGTCATACTTTGGTTCGGGCGGTATTGTGAGATGAAGCGCCGGACCGACATTACGCCAGACGCTTACGCTGAGACTGGTTTCACCGCAGCGAGCACTCGCTGCTTAAAGGTGACCGGCGGTGTCATCTCTCTCACTTTAGTTGAACCGAGTGTGGCTACGACCGGTTCTTGCGAAGGTTAAAACAGCACCAACTTGACAAACTATCATTGTGGTTTTGATGCGAGGTAAGAACGGTTCTTGCTCAGCCCGTAGCAGCCACGTAAAACTTGCAACAACAAAGTAGAGGACGCCTAACTTGTTTTTGCAGGGCATGTTGTGATGTGATATGGTCAAGACGTGATGCTATATTTTATTGTATGAGATGATCATGTTTTGTAACCGAGTTATCGGCAATCGGCAGAGCCATATGGTTGTCGCTTATTGTATGAAATGCAAACGCCATGTAATTGATTTACTTTATCACTAAGCGGTAGCGATAGTCGAGAAGCAATAGTTGGCGAGACGACAACGATGCTACGATGGAGATCAAGGTGTCGCGCCGGTGACGATGGTGATCACGACGGTGCTTCGAGATGGAGATCACAAGCACAAGATGATGATGGCCATATCATATCACTTATATTGATTGCATGTGATGTTTATCCTTTATGCATCTTATCTTGCTTTAATTGACGGTAGCATTTTAAGATGATCTCTCACTAAAATTATCAAGACGTGTTCTCCCGAGTATGCACCGTTGCCAAAGTTCGTCGTGCCCGCACACCACGTGATGATCGGGTGTGATAAGCTCACGTCCATCTACAACGGGTGCAAGCCAGTTTTGCACACGCAGAATACTCGAGTTAAACTTGACGAGCCTAGCATATGCAGATATGGCCTCGAACACGGAGACCGAAAGGTCGAGCGTGAATCATATAGTAGATATGATCAACATAGTGATGTTCACCATTGAAAACTACTCCATCTCACGTGATGATCGGTTATGGTTTAGTTGATTTGGATCAAGTGATCACTTAGATGACTAGAGAGATGTCTGTCTAAGTGGGAGTTCTTGAGTAATATGATTAATTGAACTTTAGTTTATCATGAACTTAGTCCTGGTAGTATTTTGCAAATTATGTTGTAGATCAATAGCTCGCGTTGTTGCTTCCCTATGTTTGTTGCTTTCAAATGTTTATTTTGATATGTTCCTAGAGAAAATTGTGTTGAAAGATGTTAGTAGCAATGATGCAGATTGGATCCGTGATCTGAGGTTTATCCTCATTGCTGCACAGAAGAATTATGTCCTTAATGTACCGCTAGGTGACAGACCTATTGCAGGAGCGATGCGACGTTATGAACGTTTGGCTAGCTCAATATGATGACTACTTGATAGTTTAGTGCACCATGCTTAACGGCTTAGAATCGGGACTTCAAAGACGTTTTGAACGTCATGGACCATATGAGATGTTCCAGGAATTGAAGTTAATATTTAAGCAAATACCCGAGTTGAGAGATAGGAAATCTCCAACAA
>JAHIAM010002165.1:0-121444 GCA_021605205.1 Aegilops longissima
AGTAGTTTCGGTGTTTGTAGTATCTTTGGAGGCCGTGCGCAGCACTGACCCGAGGGGTGGGCTGTGATGCGGTAGGCACGTGGCACGGTGTATCGGGCGCCCGTTCGGTGTCTCGGGAACCCTGCACACATCGTTCGGGATCGTATGTGGAAACTTCGGCCGGACTCCCTGCGGATGGAACCTGAATAGGCGATAAACCTGGACTAGAGACTTGAGTGTTTAGGTAGGTCGTGGTCTACACCCACGTCGGCTTTAGCTTGAAGTCTGCCGAGCACATGTCGTGTGCAGACGCTAAGTGGTGGAAAGATGTATGAAGAAGTACACCCCTACAGGGTTATAAATGATCTATTCGAATAGCCGCGTCCGCGGCAAAGGACTTCTGGGTTGCCTATACAGTTCATAGACAAGTGAAAGTGGATACTCTAAAATGCGCAAGATAAGCGTGACTGCAGATGGCGTTCTCGTAGGGAGACGAGAGCGGATCCATAGTAGTGTATTGATATGGTGAATATATGAACTCGTGTGCGCCACCTCAAAAGAGTTACTTGCAGTCGTAGTTCAGGATAGCCACCGAGTCAAAGCTGGCTTGCTGCAGTTAAACTCCACCACCCCCTTTGTTGATAATGATGCATATGTAGTTAGTTCTGATTTAAGTCTTGCTGGGCACGTTTGTACAAACGTTTGCCTATTTTATGTTTTGCATAGAGACTTTAGTCTCACTAGTAGTTCCGCGTGGACTCCGACGTTTGGCTTGTTACCTCAGCTACGATCTTGTTTCCTCGGCAGGATCTGGTAGATAGTCAGGCTTATCAGCCTTTTTAATTTGTAGATGTCTGTACCCAGACATGTTAAGCTTCCGCTTGTGCTCTGACTTGTATGCTCCGAATGCAGGGTGACGAGACCCATGTTTGTAATATCTCGCTCCTTGGAGCCTATTGAATAAAATTCTTGAGTTATAGAGTCATGTTGTTATGCCATGTTGTATTTGCACATATCGAGCATATTGTGTGTATGTTATTGAAATGCTTGGTATGTGTGGAATCTGACTATCTAGTTGTTTATCCTTGGTAGCCTCTCTTACCAAGAAATGTCTCCTAGTGCTTCCACTGAGCCTTGGTAGCTTGCTACTGCTCCGGAACACTTAGGCTGGCCAGCATGTGTCTTTCTTCATTCCTGTGTCTGTCCCTTCGGGGAAATGTCATGCGGTGTCTACCGGAGTCCTGTTAGCCTGCTACAGCCCGGTTTACCGGAGTCCTGCTAGCCCAGTTGCTACAGCCCGGATTCACTCGCTGATGACCGACACGTTCGTTGTTGGGTCATGTATGCCTGTCCCTGTAAGTTAGTGCCACTTTGGGTTTACGACTAGCCATGTCAGCCTAGGTTCCGACTCATGCTCGACCTTTCGGTCTTCCGTGTTTCGAGGCCATGTCTGTACATGCTAGGCTCGTCAAGTCAACCTAAGTGTATTGCGTGTGTAAATCTGGCTTACACCCGTTGTATTCGAACGTTAGAATCTATCACACCCGATCATCACCTGGTGCTTCGAAACAACGAACCTTCGCAACGGTGCACAGTTAGGGGGAACACTTTCTTGAAATTATTTCGAGGGATCATCTTATTTACTACCGTCGTTCTAAGCAAATAAGAAGCAAAACATGATAAACATCACATGCAATCAAATAGTGACATGATATGGCCAATATCATATTGCTCCTTTGATCTCCATCTTGGGCTCCATGATCATCTTCGTCACCGGCATGACACCATGATCTCCATCATCGTGTCTTCATGAAGTTGTCACGCCAACGATTGCTTCTACTTCTATGGCTAACGCGTTTAGCAATAAAGTAAAGTAATTTACATGGCGTTATTCAATGAAACGCAGGTCATACAAAAAATAAAGACAACTCCTATGGCTCCTGCCGGTTGTCATACTCATCGACATGCAAGAACATGATCATCTCATACATCACATATATCATTCATCACATCCTTTGGCCATATCACATCACAAAGCACTTGCTGCAAAAACAAGTTAGACGTCCTCTAATTGTTTCTTACCTACGTAAAACCACAACGTGATATGCCAATTTCTATTTACCCTTCATAAGGACCCTTTTCATCGAATCCGCTCCAACTAAAGTGGGAGAGACAGACACCCGCTAGCCACCTTATGAAACTAGTGCATGTCAGTCGGTGGAACCTGTCTCACGTAAGCGTACATGTAAGGTCGGTCCGGCTGCTTCATCCCACGATGCCGCCGAAGCAAGATAAGACTAGTAGTGGCAAGAAAATTGACAACATCTACGCCCACAACTGCTTTGTGTTCTACTCGTGCATAGTAACTACGCATAGACCTAGCTCATGATGCCACTGTTGGTGAACGTAGCAGAAATCAAAAAAGTTCTACGCTTCACCAAGATCAATCTATGGAGTTATCTAGCAACAAGGGGAAAAGGAGTGCATCCACATACCCTTGTAGATCGCGAGTGGAAGCGTTCAAGAGAACGGCGTTGATGGAGTCGTACTCGTCGTGATCCAAATCACCGATGACCAAGTGCCGAACGGACGGCACCTCCGCGTTCAACACACGTACGGTTGGGGAAGACGTCTCCTCCTTCTTGATCCAGCAAGGGGGAAGGAGAGGTTGATGGAGATCCAGCAGCACGACGGCGTGGTGGTGGATGCAGCGGGGATCTCGGCAGGGCTTCGCCAAGCTCTACAGAGAGGAGGAGGTGTTGGAGAGGGAGAGGGAGGCGCCAGGGGCTAGGGTGCGGCTGCCCTCCTCCCCCACTATATATAGGGCCCCGGGGGGCGCCGGCCCTAGGAGATGGGATCTCCAAGGGGGGCGGCGGCCAAGGGGGTGGCTTGCCCCCCAAGCCAAGGGGGGGCGCTCCCCACCCCTAGGGTTTTCTGCCCTAGGCACAGGGGGAGGCCCAAGGGGGCGCACCAGCCCACCAGGGGCTGGTTCCCCTCCACACTTCAGCCCATGGGGCCCTCCGGGATAGGTGGCCCCACCCGGTGAACCCCCGGGACCCTTCCGGTGGTCCCGGTACAATACCGGTGACCCCCGAAACTTTCCCGATGGCCGAAACTTGACTTCCTATATATAAATCTTTACCTCCGGACCATTCCGGAAATCCTCGTGAGGTCCGGGATCTCATCCGGGACTCCGAACAACTTCCTGGTTACTGCATACTAATATCTCTACAACCCTAGCGTCACCGAACCTTAAGTTTGTAGACCCTACGGGTTCGGCAGACATGCAGACATGACCGAGACGACTCTCCGGTCAATAACGAACAGCGGGATCTGGATACCCATGTTGGCTCCAACATGCCCTCGATGATCTCATCGGATGAACCACGATGTCGAAGATTCAATCAATCCCGTATACAATACCCTTTGTCAATCGGTACGTTACTTGCCCGAGACTCGATCGTCGGTAACCCAATACCTCGTTCAATCTCGTTACCGGCAAGTCACTTTACTCGTACCGTAATGCATGATCCCGTGACCAGACACTTGGTCACATTGATCTCATTATGATGATGCATTACCGAGTCGGCCCAGAGATACCTCTCCGTCATACGGAGTGACAAATCCCAGTCTCGATTCGTGCCAACCCAACAGACACTTTCGGAGATACTCGTAGTGCACCTTTATAGCCACCCAGTTACGGTGTGACGTTTGGCACACCCAAAGCACTCCTACGGTATCCGGGAGTTGCACAATCTCATTGTCTAAGGAAATGATACTTGACATTTGGAAAAGCTCTAGCAAACGAACTATACGATCTTCGTGTTATGCTTAGGATTGGGTCTTGTCCATCACATCATTCTCCTAATGATGTGATCCCGTTATCAATGACATCCAATGTCCATAGTCAGGAAACCATGACTATCTGTTGATCAACAAGCTAGTCAACTAGAGGCTCACTAGGGACATGTTGTGGTCTATGTATTCACACATGTATTACGATTTCTGGATAACACAATTATAGCATGAATAATAGACAATTATTATGACCAAAGAAATATAATAATAACCATTTTATTATTGCCTCTAGGGCATACTTCCAACAGGTAGCACCCCACCGGTTGTAATATTACTCACAGGACGATAAATTTTCATCGAACTGATAAAAACAACTAGATAAAGAGCTAAAACAAAAATATGGGGGACTGGTCAGCATGCTAGGTCAGAGCAAAGCGAAAACCCATACAAATGAGTCCCAAGGAGTGTGATACATTATGTAGAATAGAATATTTTTGCTCCATGAAACCTTTCCTGGGCTCCATAAATTGTGTTTTTGTGCTCATGCTTGTGCATATTCTATAATTTTGATTCGTTGTTCGGGCATTTGGAGTTCACAGTTATCTAAGTTTCTCTTATGTGTGTTTTCAAAGAATTTGGTACTTTAGAGTCTTTCTATTATATTATCTTTGAATCTACTTAGAATAGATTAGTAGTATGATATAGTGAAGTAATCTAATTCAGTTTCCTTTTTCATTGCAACCAATTAATTTCAATCAGGTCAAAATAAATAAATCAAAGACAATTTTTTTCAGCCATAAGTAGAACACCAGAGCTAATTGATACACCATTTAGAAAATTGATACACTTGTAGGGAGAGCAGCGCACGCAGCGGTGGTCAAGGGCTTAGGGCCTGTTGACCTCGTCCGTGGCCGCTGTTGGTCGGTGAATGAGGCATGCATGAGGTGGTGCAAGGGCATGCTGGTGACGGAGTCGCGCATCATGAGGTCGGGTGAGTAACGCTCGGGAACTGTCGGGCGCTCATACTGACGCGGGTGGGGTTGGCTCGGTGACTCAAGGAGGATGATGTAGTTATGGGGGAGGGAGTGACGACGCAGGGAATTCGATGGCCCGACGAGACCCTACATCATAATCAAGGAGGACCCTACATCTAAAGGAAACAGAGCAGTCTATATCATTAGTCTATTGTTGGATTTCCAGAAGAAGGAAAAAGGGAGAAATGGTTGTTTCTGCTACTCTGCATTTGCTTTAAAATTGGTGTGCTTATATCATGAAGATCTTGGTTGCAAAAGTGATCAAATATAACATTCAACACAAACACATTGGTTTTGTAATTAAATGCGTAAGATCTTATAATTTTGATTTAAATTGTTTGGGTATACAATCAGTTCACATTATTTCGTGTAGCATGTTGTTTAACATTTTAGAGTTCCATCCTTTTCAGTAACGAAATAATGATGAACTGTATGATATTAGTTTGATGAGGTTATATAGCAAGGCAATTCTTGTTTGACGAGAATAATGAAAAACCAAGCAGCAAAAGAAGATAAATTTGGAAAGAAGAGATAATTTTTCGCTCGAGGGTGGGGCTGTAAGGAATCCGTAGCACGGGTAAACAAAAACATCTTGGTCGCCATATAGAAAAACATCTTGGTTGACTCCTCTCTATCTCGTCCCATCTTATTGCCAGGCAGGGAAGAGAGGAGGGAGAGACGAGGAGCATGGTGGCCTCTGGCTGTTGCCCGGGAAAAGGTAAAGGCCGCGGCACGACCGCCCGTCGCAATGCCGCTGTTGCTTGCGTGATTGTTTCCCTCCCTGCACCCCCACGTCCAACTCGATCTTCGGTTGCCGAAAAGCTGTAGATGACCAAGTCTAGCGCCCGCACCCGCCGCCCTCTTGCGAATGGCCAACTGATGGCCGAAGGTGGGGAAGGCTTCGATAGTATGATAGTATGATGTGTGTTAGCTGATTGTCAAGAAAAAGATGTGAGTTAGTTGAGACAGCATTATTCTTGGTTATTTTAGCTCTGTGAGTAGCATCTTAAATTTTTCCAAAAGGCCGCGGCAACGCACGGGCGTTCTACTAGTAGTAATAATGATTGTGTGGTGTTTATCTGTTTGCTTATTTAGTATTTATAGTTGAACTGAGCACTTCCCGTAGGTAGAAACTTATGAACTTGAGGCATCCAGGGGCAACAAACTGTTGTCATACTTCAGATGAAACTGCATTTCTTGGTTGGATGTACGATGCACTCAACAAGTTGTTCTGATACTTCCATTTGCCAAAGTCGCATGACTTATTTCCTGTTTGGCAAACATGGCCATTTATTTTATCACTCATCTGCTGTTGGGATCTATGAAGCATGTGTTTAACTGATCTGCATCTTCTATTTAAAGCGGTGGTTCCAAAAAATCCATAATCACATCTTTTATGACAGAATGAAGTACCTTGTTTTAGTTATTTGATTTTGTTTCCTACAAGTAAATAGCTTAAGTAATAACGAGGAACTATAATGTCCCTCATATCCATCAGGTGTCATGAAGCTTTATAGACATGCTTCTAGGGACAGAATGAGATCAGGTTGATTTATGTGAATATATTAGCTTAGAGAGGAGCTAATTTTTTTGCGGGTTTAGAGAGGAGCGAATTGTTGGTAATGGCATGGTCATTTAGTTTTTTCCAGCTGGACAGCTGCCTTCCGTCTTTAAGTGGCTAGAACCTAGGCCCTGTAAGGAATAAACGAGGTAGGAAGGCACCTATATTCGCTGTGTCTTTTTTCACAAGCGGGGACTAACCTGCATTTCGTAGCCAGCTTTGAGTCTATGATATGATGTAGCATCAGTGAAACATTACTGTATGCGACATGGATATGTTGATTATTGTACCTTTGTTGTAGGCCAAATTGTGCTTCCACGTCTGCATATCGATACTTGTTATGTCATTTGCAGAATTGAAATATCTTGTTCATCATTGCTAATTTGGTTTAAGTGTACCGAAACAACTAGTGGAACAGTTAAATAATGCTCCGTTTATAGAGTTCAATACGGGTAAACAGAATTACAAAAAGGATGCATTTGTCGGATGAAGGTTTGTAGTAGAAAAAGAGTTTTTTTCATAGTGGCACTCCTATTTCCTCTGGTCAGAGCTTATCTAGCACGACTCCATCTCCTAGGCTGAGATGATCTCTCAGGAGCAGTAAAAGCTCATTCAAATGCAATCATCCCACGCAGGAGAAATCTTTTGGATAAACATCAGGCAACCGTCACCTGAAGAGCAGACTGCAAGGCAACAGTACAACTAATTAGAGACACAGACTATTCCTTCAGGCAAGAGTCTTGTTCAGCCAGTAATCTGTCAAATTCCAAGAGCAGAACGAAAGGTCTCACTTGCTGCTTGCTCGAAAAGTTGAAGTTTTACCCCTCAGTACTGAAAAAGAAAAGGAACACAGGAACTTCTGAAAAAACCAAGCCTGCTTTGCTGGTGATCTAAAAACTTACATGATTATCTTCACCTACTCCACTTACAGGCGGCAATGATAGTGGTCAGACTAATGAAAGCTAAGGATGTAGAGCCCAGTTAGGTGACGCTCTGTGTAGGTTGATTGGATAATTTAAGCTTGAAAGAGCAGGGCATCAGTAACAGAAATGCATCACCTACAAACTCGCAGTTTCTTCACTTCTTCACACGCCACTCTTCCTTTGGCAAGCAACAAGCTCCACCAGCATTTTCCCTTGCTATTGTCATTACAAGCAAAAGAACACACCATAATTTCCTACTAGAAACAAAGGTTTTGTGACAAAACCATTCTTCCTTACAAACACAGAATTCCATAGTATATGTACTCTGTCTCACCAACGTAGCTTGAAAAGTGGACGAAACTTAGATCATTATCATACTTGGCGTTTGTACTCACTGTGCTCGAACATGTCGGCCTTTGATAGAACATACTTGTTTCATTATCTTAAAAAGGAGGTTGTTCTTTCTTCTGAGTCTAATAGAACAACAGTTTCTCGTAGATATTTCTTCCGTTTCTACCATAATCAGTGAGTCGGCCATACAACATAAATATTACCCTTTATGGACACACGGGTAGTCTCTCCTCCTTTTTCCGTGAACGAGATCGGCTAGACGATTATAAGTGTTACCGCATAGGCGGAGTTCCCAACCCACCCTCCAAAAGAAAAAGAGAATGAAAACAAAATGTACACTCAAAAAGACAATGAAGACATACGAAACATAGGCCACAAACATAATAAAACCATTTATTATTATCATTTTTCTTTGTACAAACATAAGTTTTGTTTTGAGAAAAGCACTTTGTTTCTAAAGATAATTATCATTTTTGGTTTTTATAAAGTTGCTTTTTACAAGTTTTATGATGCTAAAGGAAATACTATTTTCCCATTTTGATTTTCTTGCCACCCATTGATGAACTAAACTCAGGGAATGTTAAGTTACTTTATCTTCCAAGAAGTGGCAACAAGATTGTAGAAGGGTTCAGGAAGGTTCCACTATCCTAGCTAGAACCAGAATAATTATGTCTGAAAGGCAAACCTTATAATATTTATTGCTTCGTATATATTGAGGGGACATATAAGGATCAATTCTTATAAGTAGGTTACGATCTCGAAGAGGAATTGTTACATACAACCTTATCTTGGGAATTCGGGATCACCATAATAAGTTAAATTGTCTACAATCATGGAGTAGAAAATATGGGACTGAATCACCATAATGTTGTAGTACAGACGCATTGACGTGCTTTACCGAAGGCAGTTGCTTCTTCTAGTAACTCAACAAGCACTACACCACGACAATGCATTCCCTACAACGTCTGTTGGAAAAAGTCAGTTTCGCCGACCGACTGTTTGTTGGAAAAACTTCTAGCAGACTGTTGGTCGGTATTACTCACATATAGAAACCAAATGTCGGTCGGGAATGCTAAAATTTATAGCATCAAACCGTTGGTCGGTGACAATTGCAGTACTGTCACACAGTCGGTCGGGAAATATTGCCGACCGACCGTGGGTCGTGAACTGGGCCGTGCATGCGACTTAGCGCGAAACCCAGGCCGAATTTTCCATGTCTTGCGCCCTCACTGCCCACCTCCTCATTTCCCTAAAAAAACCTCCTCATACACCATTCGGCTCCAAAAAAGTCAACACCACACTGCTACCTCTCCCCCTTATCTCTTCCCCATCTCGATCTGAGCGGCGGCGGCGGCGACGACGTTGACGCTCGCATTCGGCGACGCTTCCCCCACTCTATCTATGTCTTCCTCCCACCACTCCATCACCATCCCCACATCGCTGTTTTTTTCCCATGTGGAGGTGGTCCTGTGGCGCCGATGCTCTCACCCAGCTGCTGCCGGCGGCACTTCCTGTTCTTGCCCAAGCGCCCGTTGAGGCCACCTCTCGCCTCACTCCCATGGCGCTACCGCCCCAAACCATACCCAGCTCCCTCTCCCCCTCCCATGGTAGCAGATCTGAGTAGGACAAGGTCCTTTCGGTCCTGGTGGTTCAGAACGAGACAGGTGGCCTCTAGCGACTAGGAGTGTGGTGGCTACCTGGTTGGTGCCCCCATCTCTCTTAGACATCCATGGCGGCAACGACATCCGTAAGCTCTCTCTCTCTCTCTCTCTCTCTCTCTGTGTGTGTGTGTGTGTGTGTGTGTGTGTGTGTGTGTGTGTGTGTGTGTGTGTGTGTGTGTGCAGATTTTAACTCCAAGCGATGCACCTTCCATAGCCCCAGTGGATGGTGCACCATCTCTCACCAGATGGATGCTGCTTTGATTCATGGAAATAATTAAGTTTTTGAAGCAGTAAAGTTCAAACCCTAGCCATCGATTACTATTATTTTGTTTTTTATATTGTGTGATTCCTAGCAGACTTAATTGGATACTTTTTTCTTTTTGCAGGGTGAAGCGAACTTGAATAGGTTTCGTGGATGTTTGGGCAATTAATCAACTACTAACAAAAACATAAGGCCACTGAAACTTTAGTAGATTTTGGTGGTTCCAGTGTAAGTATTTATTTTATTGTTTCAGCATTATACATGATTAATGCTTTGATAGTAAGTGTACTGAATACATGATTGTTGTACATGAATCCATGATATTTTCATTGGGAGATTTTCTGGAGGTTTTCTGAAGTTGTAAGTGTGTACCTAACCAACTGAATATTATAGATGCATTGGTTACTTTTACTTGACAAGATTGACACTCTGAAGTTTACAGGGTTCCATCGACACATGGTGTGTCAGCATTTGCCTATTTACCTGAAGGGCCTGCCAAGAGCGTTGCCAATATCAGTGTGCTTTGTGCTACAGAAATGGATTTTTAAAAACTTGTAGCACATGGTGTCCTAGGAATCCTGGCTATGTAAATTTCACCTCTCCTATTCAAAGATATGTGGACCTGCTACCTCATTATCAGGTATTTCTATTCATCTATTAATCATATGAACTATACAAACAGGGACAAGATACAATTTGGAGGAACTTTGGTAGTTAAACAACCTTACTTTCAAACTGTAATTTCTTTCTTGTGTTATGAATGGAGTGTAGTTTAATCCACATCATTTTAGCTTATTTGAATGACATAAATATGGTGTGTGTGCAAGTTTAGCAAATATGATGTTTTTTGTCATAACATACATGGCATCGGAAGTGGGCATCCTAGGATGTTGTTGGATCTCTTAAGTTGGCTGCTGTTTTTCATGTAATTTTGCATGAAAATACAGTATTTGTGAATCACCTTTCTTCTATTTTTTGAGAATATACACTTAGACACTAATTAATCAATAATACAGAATGGTATGTTGTGTATGATAAACGAACCAGAAGCTGGATAAATTTTGTATAGTCGTAGTTGTATTATCCAGCAGATAATAGCTTCTGTACGCCCATAGCTCACCTAATTCAGTAAAGCAAAGCATAGCAGTCAATAGGCTTTGTATTTGTATAGTCATAGTTGAACTTAGCATTCAAGTTTACTTTGTCACCATAGCCCTGTGTTGATACTCTGGTAGATTGTTAGCTGTGTTTATAGAATTCTCTTGCGTAAAAGGGTGACAATTCATCCATGACTTGATGTGTTGATCAGTTGACATACTCTCTTTATTTCGTTTTTTATCTTGTGAACAGGGGAAGTGTTGGTTATGCTAGTGTGCATACTCACTTTGGAAGAAATGGAAGTAGGAGAGGTGACCTTCAATTCCTCACCTACAACTATTTTATAACTACTAACTAGAGGTACCGTATGAGCCTTTAGGATAAATCCGCACGTACAAATGAATTTGCATCACCTAGAACTTTTTTCACTATCTAATATTCCATAGTAATTATCCATTCCGAGTTAAATCATACATTAATTAGAAGGAACTGAACCATTTGTTAGGGTTAACTATATGCAGCATTGAGCATTCTAATTAATCTTCTTTATTGTTCTCTGTTTCGACAACTACTGTACTACAGGCTAAAGTGATGGCTTGTATGGTTGATGTAATTTCATCTCAATAAGAATTATTTTCTGCATAGTATATTGGTCCCTGCCTACTTGCTGTAAATTTGTGATATTGATGGACTTTGTTCATGGCTTTGATTATACAATCTAGAATATTTAACCTTTTGAGCCAAATTCAACAGAGCATATCATCTAATACTAAGGATTTCAATTATCATGGTGTATTCAAGTCAAATCTAAATAGTAGTCTGCGTCCGCCTACCTTGGCAAGGATACCGGGTGAATCTACTTCCACGCTGTAGCTCCTTTTCTTCTTATTACTATTATTTTGGGGATTTCATTTGTTCTTAATCCTATTTCCATTCTGGGTGAAAATGCGGGAACCTTTTGGACACATGTACATTTTAAGTGTTCTCCCTTCCTGCCCAAAAGAATGTTAACTGAGCTAAGATAATACTTTTAGGTATTCAGAAAGAGCCAAAACTATAATTAGCTTTCAACTCGATTTATCCAGTGTGAACTCTAGAAATCTATACATCTACTGAAAGAGTCACAGTTACATATATTTAGCTTTTAGCTCACTGTATCCACTATCTTCAAAGTTGTATGTTAATTTTTTTGGAAACAAGTGTTGGAATATTGGCTGCTAGTACGTTAATTTAAGTATATCCCCAGGAACACTATATGCTCAACAATCATACGAAGTAAATGATGCATTTCCTTCCAAATGGATAGACAAATAGTTGATTGAGTGTTTCTATGCCACATCCATGGTTACTGCTGGAAGTCGATTGACAGTCTTCATGTACCGATATCCTATTTTTATAGATTAGGTAAGTGTATTCTTCATTTTGTGCTGTTGCGTGTGCGTAGTGCACATGTGAATTTCACTTTTGTAGGAAGCAAGCACAAGGATGGACTCACTATGAACCATGAAGCCAGCGATCCACATCAACTGGATAATTTAGCTTGCATTTTGTATAACTGATGTATCATAGTTGCATCTTTCAGCTGTCCTTCTGTGAACCTGATGTATGGTGTCTTGGCGGTTATGTCTAGAACAAACTGAAGTGTATGTACGTGACCTGGTGTCTTGGTGATTATGTCTAGATCAGACTGAAGTGTATGTATGTAACAGTTAGTTAAATGGAATAAAAAATGTTTGGTGCACCTGATGTATGGTGTCTTGTTGACTATCCTTAGAAATGTGAATTACATGTATGTGACAATCAGTAGCATATGCTAATTAAAGCTGTGGTTGGCTAAACAATGTCGTCAAAAGAAAACACTGTCTGATTGTTGGTCGGCAAAACAAACCCTGTCTTACAGTCGGTCGGGAAAGGCTAATGCAAGCCCCAATAGTATGTTGGTCGGGAAAGGCACACGGCTGCCCCACCAAACCATTGGTCGGGAAAGGCCCATGGCTACCCCAACAGACTGTTGGTTGGTAAAGGCCTATGGTAGGCCCAATAGATTGTTTGTCGGGAAAGATGCACCATAGCCGGCCAAAAGTCGGTCGGGAAAGGTCTTTCCCCTCTGGACTTTTCCTAACAGACGTGATCGGTCGGCAACACACTTTCCCGACCGACTGTCTGTCAGCGAAAGCTGTATTTCCAACCAACCTGGATGCCGAGGATGTAGTGTTGTGGTGTAGTGAAGCTTGACGTGGCTCCTCTCTCAGGTTGCTTTTCTTGCTTCATTTTGAATCTCATTGCATGGCGAAGTTTGACCAGTTAGTGGTCAGCTGCTGCATGGCAGTAGTTTGACAAATTAGTAGTCAGTTCAAACATGTTTTGGGAATTTAGAGCCAGTGATGTGGGAAAATTTTAATTTAAAAGTTGTAAGAACTTGGTTAGCTCATCCGTCGTAGAATTTGGTAATTTCACACTACATGGTGCAAGCATCCAAACAAGGGTTGTCACACATAGGAGAGTAACTGACAAAAAACACCAGTTTTGGGGTGACCGTCCCACAGAACTAACAACTTTGAAATTTTGACCGAAAACTACCACATATTTTGTAATTTGTCCCTAAAACTACCATTTTTGGTTGATGAACGTTTTAGACGTTTTAAACATGTTTATGATAAGCGTGTAAAACTTGCAGAAAGTGTTCTACCCTCACGAGGAGGGTCACATTATATTTATCGATCGTTGGGGCTTATCCCATAACCTGCATACAAATCTTGGAGCACAAGGTATGGAAAGATTGAGATGAACTTAAATTATATTACAGAATTTATTTCTAAGTCAAACTCTAACTACTTCCTATATGCGCCGGGACAGTAGTCTTGAATATCTTCAACATACACCATTCATCACAACATGGCCAAGTTGATATTAGTTCTGAATTTGTCAAACTCTTTTGTGGGCAATGCTTTTTGATGACATCATTATATGTTCCAAACAAAACAAACAATGGACATTTATAGTACTTTAAAGATGACAAGTATCTCTTCCTTTCTCCGTGCCTCGCAAGCGTACATGCTCTAATTGGTTCTCTCTAGTAGTGACAAGAGCTTAGCCCAAGACCAAAAATCCCCTTATTCAGGTGGATGGGGTGTTGGAGCAGCTCACATAACTTGAGGGCGAATGTGCGGGGACCACATGGCCAATATTATATCCAAATTATCTCAACCTCCCCTATTACTTGCTTCTTTCACACATAGGTATATCACAATCCACCAGAAGAATAGTTAAGGAAGTATCAACCAAGCAGGATATGTATATGTAGTTAGGAGGGACAATGCTCAGCTCTCACACATGCATGTATAGTACACTTCCATCAAGCCCGGACTGACCTATCATTGAGATCCTCAACCAATATCAATGAAATTTGCAGCATGCATGCAATGTACTCTTCTATTGTGTTGGATGACGACATTACTCCTCCATCCATTACAACACTAGTATTCTGAAAAGGGTAGTAGTATCCAATTCTATTATAATGGTGGTAGGTATATGCTTGATCCATTGTGTTTAAAGGATAGGATGACCGCCACTTATTAAACCGCTTCGCCCTTTGAGAAATAACACTGAAGCATTATTTTAGATGCTGTTCATAAATTTATTTTCTGAATGAATACCATTTATATTTTTCTTGGGTCATCATCGAGGAGACACGTCCTTAATACATGTGCAGCATTAGAGGATGAGTTGCCATGCTCATGTTCTAAATCTGGTTCCAGGCGATGTGTCAGTGGTCTTAAGGAGTTTGGAGGTCCTCTTGCCAATTTCCATGTTGAAGATGACGAAGACTCCTTCCCAAGTGCATCCCACGAGGATGACGATGGCTTGATGGCAATAAGATATTCTATGGTCTACGTTAGCATCATCTATTCTGTGAAGTATCAAGTCGATTTGTCAAACTGTAGCTTCAACCTGGCATAGCTCACAGTATATAGACTTGAATCTTCTATGTTAAGTTAATTATCTTAATTTGGCAGACAAAATGAAGCATTACAATAGTAGTTGGAAGAAATATATCATGTGTAGTGAGTAAATCACATTAATTAAGTGAAAGTATTAATGTAGTATCGAAGCCATCATGGTCTTCAAATGTCATCTTATACGTTTGAAGTGGTGCGGGTTTAGTTTCTATTTTCATAAAAGATGCGTTGTCGGTGCTTTGTGCCGATCAGTACCTATACATGACTCTTCTGTAGTGGGTTAAGGCATATTAGTAGAAGATTAGATGCAATATATGAATCTTCTTTTCCCTATACCTCCCATTCCTCCAATGATTAAATGTGGATCTCCTCCAAGGAAACAAGGAAATGATGGCAACCGAATTTTCCGTTACAATTGTGTAGCTAGGGGTGGATTGGGGTGTTCTTGATTTTTGGCACAAAGAGTGAGGATCCATGGTAGAGTGATCAATATATCATTGATAAATGAAGAGTCCATGAAGTGTGTAGCCGTTGAGCCCTCTTATATATTGGCACGCCACAAAAGAGCCACTAGCTACTACATAGTGTAGAGGTTGGAGTGAAATGATGAAGCTAGCTTTATTGCTACACGGATGCTACCACTTGTACCTCTCCAATGAGAGATTGCTCGTAAACATATCTATGTGTATGAAAAGTTATCAAAGCATTCTGACAATATACACTATCCTCACATGTGTCATTTTCTCATATTCTACTCTCGTCGAAGTACATTTTTCTTTGATTCACATACCAATTAAGCGTCTATTGTTTTTTCATTTGTCTTCTATTCTACTCTTGTTTTAACTAATCATTTTATGTCTATCACCTTTCTTATAGTGGTCATATTGCATGTTCATCGCTGAATTGTAATTCAAGGTTTATTTTGCATCTGATTTTTCCTTCTTGCCATGTGTGTGCACCTAGTACATAGAGTCTATCATAAATACTGCACTCTGTCTCAAGCGGATCGAATCCAAGTGGCGTAATTGGTGTTACCATGACACAAAGATGTAGAATGACCATGTCCTGCCTGAAATATACATTAGTGGGGAAACGTGCTCAACACGTGCGCCGGTGATTATTCTTATCAAGAACAACACAATATAAGGCTGGATAATGTTCCTGAAGATTTGTGTTACCTAGTCATTATTCTCCCAGAAGCGAAAGTCAGATCCATCCTCGATCGTCAAAGATTCAAAATGTAAATGGTGTTTGGTTGCCACTATCAAATCTGCCCAAAAATGAGAGTCCCTTGGTTTACAAGATGCCATGGATACTACTTTTGGGCATAAATATTTTTTGCGCGACAGAGTTTGCTAGACACTTTCCTCGGTTAGAAGTTTATAAAGCTATTTACTAAGTAAGGCATCATGTTTAACTTGGAGTGTGAGATCATGTATTCGAAGACCTCTTTGATATTTTGGTTGGCAAATGGCTAGCCTATATTTTCTATTTTCACTATCACTTGGCCAGAAAAATATAGATCTATAGTAATTCGACATGTTTACTACACATTGTGGATGTTGGAAAAAAGGAGCATATAGAGAACCATGTTCATAGCACGGAGTTGATATAAAATAGTTGTCCCCCAACCAAGATCAACTTGAATTTCCAACTACTCAGGCGTTTCTCTAACCGCTCTTTGACATGTTTACACTCAGTATTAGTCAGGCACCAATAATGGATTGGAATTCCTAAGTACTAAATTGGGAATTGGCCTTTGGCAAAACGAAACAAATTATCATATTGTGCACTCGCCTCATTGACATATTGAATATTGAACAATTCACTTTTATGGAAATTAATCTTAATAGCAGATGTTTGCTCAAATGTTGATTTCTTAGGTTTATGACCTTTTCATGGTCATATCCCACAAAAAGAGTCTTATAGTCACATAATTGGCACGCTATAAAATTATGTGGGATAACTCCCGCAATCTGACCGTCCCTTACCACATTCAACGAGAATAGCCATTAGCCAACAAGAATGCCTTTGATGGAGTCATGAATGGCTTGGTTCCTAACGCAATGCTGAACTCGTACTCCTTGAACATATACATAGCTGTTCTGGTTCTAGATATATAGTATTTTTTTGTTTTCGAGAACAAGGTCTTGTTTTACATGGCAGTAAGCAATGCGTGTGTGTATACTATTTTTGAAATTGAATGCGTGTGTATCTATGTTTCTCCATCCACAACGTGTTCTTTTTGTATGAAAAAAACAGCTATGGGCTGCTCTCCACTATAGATGGGACCAATGTTGGCTGGACTCAAGGCTCTCTGCCTCTCGATCTCCTCCACTGCCCCGAAATTGGCTTCTCCTCCACCGCAGCACCCAACTGGAAGCGCTGTCGAACTCAGCCGCCCGACCCCACCGCCGACCAGCGTTTCTTCTCCATCTCATCGCTTTACTGATGTGAGTTCTTCTCCTTCCCTTTTCTCTCACATTTTATTTTCTTCCCGTTTCCCTTTTCGTGGGATGAAGCCCTAGCTGGAGTTTTCTCCCCAAATTAAACCCTAGATGCATCTACTTGTTTAGCTGTTTTGTTCCATCTAGGAAGGCCGATAGATGATGGATGCTTCTGCCGAGGACAATCCTCACCATAGGTAAGATCCATCAAATCTCCTCATCTCTTTCTCTCTATCCAAATTTCGTTCGGCTTAATCTATACGCCTATTGGGCGGATTCTGTGTGTTGGAAGTTCTGCAAGGAGTGTTATTGGTCCAAGAAACATTTCCATTGCATTGACGCCGGTTTGCATCTGTTTCTAACGGATAATTTGGTTTTTCCAGAGTCCATATGGACCAGATATCATATGTGCGTGTGGGTGTGGGTGTGGTTACCGAAACGCATCATCACTCGTCAGCATCGATGGCCGTATCTCTATCCAAGGTGCTTGGCGACAACAACCTTCTCAGGGATATCCTTGTCCGCGTCGGCTACCCCACCACGCTCGTCTGTGCTGCCCTCGCCTGCAAGCGCTGGTATCACCATGCATCCGACCGCAAGTTCCTCAACCATTTCCATCAGCGTCATCCACCTTGTCTCCTCGGCTTCTATGTAAATATCACTACCTATCCAAGCACGCTTGCACACTTTTTCCCCGTACTGCTTCAGCCCCTACAGCTCAACACCATCACCCGTAATGCGAGCTTCAGCCTAGACACCTATCCGAGTGTATTGACCAAGATCATTGGTTGCTCGAATGGCAGTGTCCTCATGTGCTTTCATAGTGGCAGTCATTTTACCGCTGGAGTGTACGGTCCATTGTGCCCTGGGAAAGGCTTGGTTTTCGTCCGCCTTTCCCACTACCGAATTTTGTGGACGGCTATTCTGTCGCTTGTAGGTAGCTCCTTGCCAAGGAGGAAGGCAATGGCTTGTCGTACATTGCATACTTGGTTGTGTCTAATAAGGAGAGAACAAAATATATGGTGCACGTGTATGCATTTGGGAATTGGTGATGTTGTGGAAGACATCTTACCTTGTCCAGATACCAGCTCATTATTGCATGATATGAACCAAAGGCTCTCCTAGCCCATGATAAAATGTATATACCAAGCGCCTGTAGTGATCTTCTTATCTTGGATTTGACAGCCTCAAGCATCTCGGATTCAGCTCCCACAAGGGGTTGAGTATGGCAATAGACACACCAGGTTAGTACAGGCTGATGACGTTTCTGGTTTGTATCCTGTCCATGCCAAGGAGCTTCAGCTTTACATCTGGCTTCCCAAGGGGGGCATCTGGTTGCTGACAGACAATTTGCTTGGGTGATATGGTTGCTAATTTGAGAATGTATGGTTACAAGGTTGAGGATGAGCCCACTGCCCCTCTCCGGATGCACCATGTGGGGGACTATGCTGAGTTTTTGATATTGGAGACGGGTCGATGTGCACTTCATTTAGATATGAAGTACAAGAAACTGTGTGAATTGTATGACTTGACAAAGACACATTTTGGTGAAATCCATCCTTTTATGATGATTTGGCCGCCCATTTTCCCTGCACTCAAGGATCATCCTCCAAGGTTTTCCTTTTGTCCCTTGGATAATCTGTATATTAATTTTGTTGAGGTTACATAGTTTTTCAATGTGCACTGTTCATCGCATTGTTTGGTATCATTGTGCGATGGTTTTAGTATACTATTGATTCTTTACACCATTTTAGATAATGCTATATCAATAAACACTTCTGTGTTGGCGTAATATTACATGGTGTTTACCACCTACAAAAGTATAGAACATGTGTTAGAGCTGAAAGAGCATAGCCTTGTCTTGAAATATTATCACAAACTGATCAAGCCGGTTCTTTTAGATTCCTATTTATTAAATCATGGTGTAAATTTCTATTGCCCAATTTGGAACTGTGAACCTCGAGCTCTGTATGCTATTCTTTTTGTGAACTATTGGGTTAGTGATTTCCTTTTGAGTGCTGCTTTGTGGATTTTGTTGTCTTGAGCACAAGTTGATTATACATTTTATACAGCCAGGTATACTTTTGTTTGTGCATGATTGTGATTTACACATATCTACCGTAAAATGTTTTCCTTTTGTATGACAAGTGGCTTGTCCAAGCTAACAGTGGGTAGCTTGTACTTGTGTGTCAGGCACTAACGCAGTGGCCTTGTATGATTAGATATTTGTTTTACTGAAATCTAAAATATGAAATGGGAGCATGCACTAGTAGAAAACGACCCATTTGGCCTGGTTCCAGAGGACCTTTAGCCCCGGTTCAGGAACCGGGACTAAAGCCCAAACCTTTTAGTCATGGTTCACTTACGAACCGGGACAGATGGGGTTCCACGTGGCCGCTGTTGGGCGCCGAGGCAGGAGGATCTTTAGTCCCGGTTGGTAATACCAACCGGGACGAATAGGCCTCAACGCGTCAACAACTGTCAGGAGCTGGGTTTTTTGGGGGGTAGGGGTTTTGGAGGGTTAATTTAGGGGTTTCATATTGTGTTAGCTAGATAATAGAGAGAAGTGACCTCTCTTTATCTCCGTGCTTGGTCAACGCTACCTACTATACATATAGAGAGAACTAGACATGCTAGCTAGTGATACGTCCATTTTGCATCAAGTTTTTATATCGATATTTATTGCAATATGGGCTGTTACTACACATTATGTCACAATACTTATGCCTTTTCTCTCTTATTTTACAAGGTTTACATGAAGAGGGAGAATGCCGATAGCTGGATCCTATGTTGGAAAAGGAGCAAAATATTAGAGACCTATTATGCACAACTCCAAAAGTCCTGAAACTCCATGAAAGTCAATTTTGGAATATATTAAAAATATTGGGCGAAGAAAGCACCAGAGGGGGGCCACCCACTGTCCACGAGGGTGGGGGCCACGCCCTACCCCTTGGGCGTGCCCCCTGCCTCGTGGGCCACCTGGACCCCCGATGCCCATCTTTTGTTATAAGGTGTCTTTTTCCCTGAAAAAAATCATAAGCAAGCTTTCGGGACGAAGCGCCGCCATTTCGAGGCGGAACCTTGGCAGAACCAATCTAGGGCTCCGGCGTAGCTGTTCTGACGGGGAAACATCCCTCCGGGAGGGGGAAATCATCACCATCGTCATCACCATCAATCCTCTCATCGGGAGGGGGTCAATCTCCATCAACATCTTCACCAGCACCATCTCCTCTCAAACCCTAGTTCATCTCTTGTATCCGATCTTTGTCTCAAAACCTCAGATTGGTACATGTGGGTTGCTACTAGTGTTGATTACTCCTTGTAGTTGATGCTAGTTGGTTTATTCGGTGGAAGATCATATGTTCAGATCCTTTATGCATATTAATACCCCTCTGATTGTGAACATGAATATGATTTGTGAGTAGTTACGTTTGTTCCTGAGGACATGGGAGAAGTCTTGTTAGTCATGTGAATTTGGTATTCGTTCGATATTTTGATGAGATGTATATTGTCTTTCCTCTAGTATTGTTATGTGAATGCCGACTAAATGACACTTCGCCATTGTTTGGGACTAGAGGAAGGCATTGTGAAGTAATAATTAGATGATCGGTTGCTAGAGTGACAGAAGCTTAAACCCTAATCTATGAATTGCTTCGTAAGGGGCTGATTTGGATCCATATGTTTCATGCTATGGTTAGGTTTACCTTAATTCTTCTTTCATAGTTGCGGATGCTTCCGAGAGGGGTTAATCATAAGTGGGATGCTTGTCCAAGGAAGGACAGTGCCTAAGCACCGGTCCACCCACATATCAAATTATCAATGTAACGAATGTGAATCATATGAGCATGATGAAAACTTGCTTGACGATAATTCCCATGTGTCCTTGGGAGCGCTTTCCTTTATATAAGAGTTTATCCAGGCTTGTACTTTGCTACAAAAAGGATTGGGCCACCTTGCTGCACCTTGTTACTTTTGTTACTTGTTACCCGTTACGAATTACCTTATCACAAAACTATCTGTTACCGATAATTTCAGTGCTTGCGGAGAGTACCTTACTGAAAACCGCTTGTCATTTCCTTCTGCTCCTCGTTGAGTTTGACACTCTTACTTATTGAAAGGACTACGATGGATCCCCTATACTTGTGGGTCATCAAGACTCTTTTCTGGCGCCATTGCCGGGGAGTGAAGCGCCTTTGGTTGGTAGAATTTGGTAAGGAAAAAATTATATAGTGTGCTGAAATTTACTTTCACTTGTTATTATGGAAAACAATACTTTGAGGGGCTTGTTCGGGGTATCTTAACCCCGACCAGTTGAAAATGTTTACATTGAAATTCCTTCTGGTATGATAGAGAAACTGCTAGCTAATCCTTTTACAGGACATGGAACATTACATCCCTATATGCACCTAATCTATGTGGATGAAATTTGTGGATTATATAAGCTTGCAGGTATGCCCGAGGATGTTATCAAGAATAAGGTCTTCCCTTTATCTCTGAAGGGAAATTCATTGACATGGTTTAGGTTATGTGATGATATTGATTCATGGAACTACAACCGATTGAAATTGGAATTTCATCATAAGTTTTATCCTATGCATCTGGTTCATCGTGATCGTAATTATATATATAATTTTTGGCCTCGTGAAGGAGAAAGTATCGTGATATCTTCTACACAACCTTCTTATTATAGACATTGTTGGGCCTCCAAGTGCAGAGGTTTGTAGGATAGTTGCAAATTTCCCACAAGTGGATGACCTAAGGTTTATCAATCCGTGGGAGGCGTAGGGTAAAGATGGTCTCTCTCAAACAACCCTGCAACCAAATAGCAAAGAGTCTCTTGTGTCCCCAACACACCCAATACAATGGTAAATTTTATAGGTGCACTTGTTCGGCGAAGAGATGGTGATACAAGTGCAATATGGATGGTAGATATAAGTTTTTGTAATGTGAAATTAACAAAACAGCAAGGTAACAAGCGGTAAAAGTGAGAGTAAATGGTATTGCAATGCTTCGAAACAAGGCATAAGGTTCATACTTTCACTAGTGCAAGTTCTCTCAACAATAATAACATAATTGGATCATATAACTATCCCTCAACATCCAAAAAAGAGTCACTCCAAAGTCACTACTAGCGGAGAACAAACGAAGATATTATTGTAGCATATGAAACCACCTCAAAGTTATCCTTTCTGATCGATCAATTCAAGAGTCCGTAGTAAAATAACACGAAGCTATTCTTTCTGTTCGATCTATCCTAGAGTTCGTACTAGAATAACACCTTAAGACACAAATCAACCAAAACCCTAATGTCACCTAGATACTCCAATGTCACCTCAAGCATCCGTGGGTACGATTATACGATATGCATCACACAATCTCAGATTCATCTATTCGACCAACAAAAAATACTTCAAAGAGTGCCCCAAAGTTTCTACCGGAGAGTCAAGAAGAAAACGTGTGCCAACCCCTATGGATAAGTTCACAAGGTCACGGAACCCGCAAGTTGATCACCGAAACATACATCAAGTCAATCAATAGAATACCCCATTGTCACCACGGGCATCCCACGCAAGACATACATCAAGTGTTCTAAAATCCTTAAAGACTCAATCCAATAAGATAACTTCAAAGGGAAAACTCAATCCATTACAAGACAGTAGAAGGGGAGAAACATCATAAGATCCAACTATAATAGCAAAGCTCGCGATACATCAATATCGTGCCAAATCAAGAACACGGGAGAGAGAGATCAAACATATAGCTACTTGTACATACCCTCAGCCCCGAGGGTAAACTACTCCCTCCTCGTCATGGAAAGCGTCGGGATGATGAAGATGGCCACTGAAGAGGGATTCCCCCCTCCGGCAGGGTGCCGGAACAGGCTCCCAGGAGGTTTTTGGTGGCTACAGAGGCTTGCGGCGGCGGAACTCCCGATCTAGGTTATTTTATGGAGGTTTCTTTATTTATAGGAATTTTTGGCTTAGGTCTCACGTCAGGGGGGGTCTCCGAGCTGTCCACGAGGTAGGGGGGCGTGCCCAGGGGGGTAGGGCGCACCACCCACCCTCGTGGGCAGCCCGGGACTCTTCTGGCCCAACTCTTTTACTCCGGGGGCATCTTTTGGTCCATAAAAAATCATCAAAAATTGGCACGTCAATTGGACTCCGTTTGGTATTCCTTTTCTGTAAACTCAAAAACAAGAAAAAAACAGAAACTGGCACTAGGCTCTAGGTTAATAGGTTAGTCCCAAAATCATATAAAATAGCATATAAATGCATATAAAACATCATAGATTGATAATATAATAGCATGGAACAATAAAAAATTATAGATACGTTGGAGACGTATCAAGAATCCCCAAGCTTAATTCCTGCTCGTCCTCGAGTAGGTAAATGATAAAAACAGATTTTTTTTGATGTGGAATGCTACCTAACATACTTATCAATGTAATTTTCTTTATTGTGGCATGAATGTTCTGATCCGAAACATTCAAGACAAAAGTTTAATATTGACATAAGCATACTAACAAAGTAATTATGTCTTCTCAAAATCATATAGTCTGGCTATGCTCTATCTTCATCACACAAAATATTTAAATCGTGATCAACCCCGGTTTTAGCCAAGCAAAAGTTTCATACTTTAGTATTCTCAAACTTCTTCAACTTTCAAGCAATACATGAGCGTGAGCCTTGGACATAGCATTATAGGTGGAATAGAATGATGGTTGTTGAGAAAAAAAAGGAGAAGATAGTCGCACATCAACTAGGCGTATCAACGGGCTATGGAGATTCCCATCAATAGATATCAATGTGAGTGAGGAGGGATTGCCATGCAACGGATGCACTAGAGCTATAAGTGTATGAAAGCTCAACAAAAGAAACTAACTAGGAAAAGGGCTATAGATAGGATGGACACTAATGGCACACTGTACATGTGGTGCGCCATTACTAAATACTAATGGCGCACCATGTGTTGGTGCGCCATTAGTGTGCAAATACTAATGGCGCACCACATCCCACGGTGCGCCATTAGTAATTTTTTTTTTATTTTTTCAAAAATACTAATGGCGCACCGTGGGAGTGGTGCGCCATTACTAGTTGAACTAGTAATGGCGCACCATCCCATGGTGCGCCGTTAGTAATTTGGCTCAAACATTCCCACGAATGCCCCCCCCCCCACCGTGGACCGCCTTTTCAGTTTCAAAAAAAATAAAAGAAAATGATAGAAATGTCAAAAAAAGAAAATAAGATTCCCATGTGATATGTGGTCTAGTTGTTAGCAAAATTTACAAACATGAATTTTCAACTTTTTTGGAAAATCTCTCGAGAATTTGTAAAAATGGGCATAACTTTTGCATACTGTAAGTGCATCTAGTGCCACCCCTAGTTGGTTTTGGAGTATTGACGACAAATTTGGTTGAGGGACTAATGCGTTTGTGAGAATTGCAGGATAACACAGGTAGTGTCCCTCATTGATTCGGTTTACCTACCGGAGATGACCCCTAAAAATGTATGAAGACATTGACGACAATGGTGGTATGTGAAGATATTCATATTGAAGATTATGACATGAGAAGACATAGAGTGAAGACTATGGAGCCAAGATCGTGTCGCTTCGTTGTTTCCTTTTCTTCTTTGTTGAGTCATAGGAACCACCGTACTGTTAAGTGGGGTCCAAGTGAACAAAGTCAGAATGACTGAAGTGATGCTCAACCCAAATCCTATGTCTTCGAGCGAAGACAATGAGAGCAAATCTTATCCAGAGTTGGATGAGTCAGCTTTGCTTATAGCCCAAGTAAAGTTGCCGTGTGTGTTTGAAATCTGACCATTGGAACACGTGTCAGTTCCTTAGTGACCCAGGGTCATTTCGGACATATCAGGTCGGGTTGCCTAGTGGCTATAAATAGCCCACCCCCTACACCATAAATTGGTGGCTGCTCAGAGTTAGTGCACGGCTTTTGTCGTTTGAGAGCAACCCACCTCGAAGCCTTTGAGAGAGAGAAATCCTTGCGAGGACAAAACCCAAACATCCAGAGCCAAAGAGTGTTAGGCATCACTGAAGTCTTTCTGTCTGCGTGACCTGAAGACTTATTACACTTAGGGACTGTGAATCCTCCAGCCGGTAGGCGTCGCGTTCTGAGCATCCAAGAGTCATTGTGGACCGCCGGTGAACGAAGTCTGTGAAGCTTCGGAAGTCTACCTTGAAGACTTACCAGAGTGATTGGGCGAGGACTATGTGTCCTTAGTTCAAGGGGAATAAGGTGAAGACACAGTCTTCTGAGTTGAATCTCAGCCTCCCTAACCAGACGTACAGTTGTCACAGCAACTGGAACTGGTCCAACAAATCATGTGTCTTCAACAAGTGACTGGTTCTATCCTTTCCATCCCTTTAATTAGAGTTTGTCTTCGTGAAGTCATTGCCTATTTGTCGTACCTGTTTGACTTCATTGCTTCACTACTATCGTTGGTTGGCTTCATACTATCTTCCATCCTGATCCTTACTACTAAGCTGCTATTAGTCTTTGTACTTTCACATTACTGCATACTTGACTATGGTTTGCTTGTTGTAGTTTATCTTCCGCTGCATATCAATTAGGTCATTTCTATTGTTTATCTTCGAAACTTCCATGTTTTGAAGACTTACATAAAAATCGCCTATTCACCCCCCTCTAGTCGATAACTAGCACTTTTAATTGGTATCAGAGCAAGCTACTCCCTTGTTTTGTGTGATTCGGTTTAACCACCTGGAGTTTTAGCTATGTTGACTGCAGGGATAATCAAAGTCTCCGCTGCTTGCCCCGTGTTCGATGGAACTGAATATCCCTACTGGAAGAATAAGATGCGCATGCATCTTGAAGCCATTGATGTCGAGCTCTGGTATGTCATCAAGAACGGCGTTCCCAAAACTGGTGAAGGTGTCCCCCTGCTGATGTCAAGAAGTTCATTCAACTGGACTCTACTGCCAAGAACATCATCTGTGGACATCTGACCAAAGGACAGTATGGCCGCGTGAGTGCTCTGGAAACGTCGAAGCTAGTCTGGGACTGGCTATCCAAGGTCAACGAAGGCGTCTCAACCCAGAGAGATCAAAGGATCAGTGTTCTTTGCATCTCTTCAACCGCTTCAAGAGAAACGACAATGAAAATGTCCAACTCACGTTTGATCGCCTCACCGACATCACAAATGAGCTTCGTGCTCTCGGCGCCACTGAGATTATCAAGCATGAAATCGTCAAGACACTACTGAGATCACTTGGTGACAGCTCCTTTGACACCCTTGCCCTCATGATACAAGAACGCCCTCACTTCAAGACACTCGATCTGTCTGATATACTTGAGAGGCTTAACACACATGAGTTCCAGCTCTCTGAGAAAAGAGATATCTATGGTCCCAACTATGGCCGAACTCGCGCTTTGAAGGCAAAAGTTGTTTCCTCATCTGAAGAAGAATTTGACTGCAGTTCTGATGATCCTGAAGACATTGGAAAGGAACTTGCTATGCTTGTGAAGAAGTTCCAGAAGTTCACTAAGAATAAGGGCTTCGAAAAGTCTTCACGATCTAGCTCAAGAAATGATGAAGCTTCCACTCATGACTACAAGAAGAGAACATGTCACAAGTGCAAGAAACCTGGACACTATATCTCTGAGTGTCCATAGTGGGACAATGAGAAGAAGAAGAAGAAGAGCAAGGAATATGATTCTGATGACAACAAGAAGAAGAAATCTTCAAAGTCTTCTTCCAAGTACTCATCAAAGTCTTCATCTCATAAGAAGAGCTCATCTGGCAAGGCTCGTGCTTTTGTTGGCAAGGAAATGGATTCAGAGGAGGAGTCTGCTTCTGAGGAGGCGGAGGTGGAGTCTGAAGAGGAGTCCGACCCTGGCGTTGCAAGTTTGGCTCTAGCCACAGCCTATGTTGCCAAGTCCATCATCAACACTGAAGACAATGACTTCCACACCAACGCTGAAGCTGATGACAAGGACGACCCTGCTCCCACCTACTGCTTCATGGCACGTGGTGCCAAGGTAAAATCACGTGATGCTTACTTTCAAACATCAAGTGAAGATGACTCTAATTGTGAATCCAAGCCCAGCTACAAAACACTTGCTAAAATTGCAACTGAACAACAAAAAGCTTTGGAACATACTCAAAAACTGTTAGACAAAAGTGATGACCTGTTGGACGCGGAAATGACACGTTCACAGTCCTTAGTTGAAGACATAAAAAATCTTCATGCTAAGTACCAAGAACTTGAAAGTCATCATGAAATGCTCTCAACCACTCATGAAAAGCACTCCTATGATTATCTTCAAAGGAAGCAAGAGCTTGAGAAATTGAGAGCGGCTCATGAAGATCTTCAAAAAGAGAATGAGTCACTTTGCGCTCAACAGATATGTCCCGCTCAGGATGGATTTGAACCACCATGTCTCAAATGCCTTGAGCGTGATAACGCTACCTCTATTGCTGAAAGTTCCACTTCTTCTACTGTTGCATTGTCTTCAACTACTGATGTGGTAATTAACCCCTGTGCGGAGGATACCACTACTATTGCTGATGAAAATGCTAGGTTGAAGACATTGCTTGAAACAGGGATGTATAAAAGTCTGAAAGGACATCAGACACTTTGCGATGTCCTCAAAAAGCAGATTCTGAACCGATACCCTAGGAAAGAGGGTGTTGGGTTCGAGAGGAAAATGAATGTTGATGGTTCCCACTGGAAGCCTGAGCAGTATACCAAAACCAAATGGGTTGCTGCAAAGGGACCTTCAGTGGATCCATCCACCTTATCTGGCTTTACCTGTGCTAATCCTATTATCATTGATGAATCCCTTGATGCAAACTATAAGCTGTTCAAGAATCAGAATGGTGAAGTGTTTGCCATGTATATTGGTACTAACTGCAGGAATGGACCACCTATGAAGAAGATCTAGGTTCCCAAAAGTTGTCTTGAGAATCTTCCAGTGAATGTGATCATGACACCACCTGGGATGAAGACAAACCCTAGAGCTAAGGCGTCATATGGTCCAAGGGCTTCAAACAGACAGAGGACTCACCTGAGTCACCCTAACGCCAATGTTTTGCAGGGAAACCGTACTCAGACTTATGAATATGAGCGTGTGTGTTCAAACCGCTATGTTCATAGAACTAAGAACTTTTCTGCTTATTCATATGAGTATCATTCATCTCCTGCAAGGCTATTTGCTAGGGCTCCAAAGCCGAAGTTCTCAGATGCTGCACTTAGACTCATTGCTTCTAAGCCACCCCTGAAGATGTGGGTGGTTAAGAACAATTAACTTTCTTTTGCAGGGAAGGGTCTCCAGCCGAAAATCAAAGGTGTCTGATGCTATTGCTGGGGACCTAAAACATCTTGTAGGGCGCAAGATCAAATGCCCAAATGGTCTCACTATGTATTTTTTTCCTGAATTGTTTGCCATTCATCCTATCAGTCCTAATCTTGATATGAGCTTCAATAATCCTCTTGCCGTCAAATGTTTATGCTTCACAATACTCTTGGTGAAGCCTATCCCCCTAACTGTACTGTAGGGTATGACACCTCATGCTTCCGAATGGATCATGGACAGCGGATGCACTAATCATATGACTGGTGATCGAAGTCTTCTCGTGGACTCAACCTTACGTCCACCAGACAAGTGTCACATAACATTTGCTGACACTGGTAAAAGAAAGGTATTGGGTCTAGGTAGAGTTGCAATCTCAAAGGATCAACACATGGATAAAGTGATGCTTGTTGAATCCCTTGGTTTCAACTTAATGTCTGTCTCGATGCTTTGTAACTTGAACATGATTGTGCTATTCGAAAATATCGCTGCCTTGTACTAATGGAATCGACAAGTCTCTAGTCTTTGAAGGGTATCGGAAAGATGATCTATACATGGTAGATTTCTCAGCAGGTCCACAGCTTGTCAGATGTCTTCTTGCAAAAGCTTGAATCGTTGGCTCGCATCGGAGGTGGGGCATGCTGGCATGAGGAACTTACACACACTCGCCAAGAAGAAGCATGTCATAGGCATCGAGGGTGTCAAGTTCAAGAAGGATCATATGTGTGGTGCCTGCGAAGATGGAAAGATGACAAGGGCAAAGCACCCCTCGAAGACAATCATGACGACATCTCAACCCTTCGAGCTGTTACACATGGACTTATTTGGCCCTACTCACTACTCTACCCTCACAACAACTGCTTGTCTCTATGGCTTCGTCATTGTTGATGACTACTGAAGATATACATGGGTGCACATAATTCTCTACAAGTCGGAAGTGCAACATGTCTTCAGATGCTTCGCCAATCGAGCCATGAACAATTATGGCGTCAAGATCAAGCATATCAGAAGAGACAACGGCACTGAGTTCAAGAATACCGTACTTGATCTTTATCTGGATACAATGGGAATCACTCATGAGTTCTCTGCTCCATCCACACCTCAGCAAAATGGCATCGTAGAGCGCAAGAATAGAACCCTCATTGAGATGGCTCGAACAATGCTCGACGAGTACAAGACACCAAGAAAGTTCTGGCCTGAAGCTATTGATACAGCATGTCACGTCATCAACCGTGTTTACATCCATAAGCTTCGAACAAAACATCCTATGAGCTCCTTATCGCAAGAAGCCAAATGTCAGCTACTTCAGAGTATTTGGAGCTAGGTGCTGGATCAAGGATCCCCATCACAAGTCAAAATTTGCACCTAAAGCTTACGAAGGCTTCATGCTCGGTTACGTAAAGGACTCGCACTCTTACAGAGTCTTCAACCTCTATATCTACAAAATCGTCGAAACTGTGGACGTGCGATTTGATGAAACCAATGGTTCACAAAGAGAGATCCTGCCAAGTACACCAGACGAAGCTCCGCCCAGCAAATCTATCAAGCTGATGGGAACTGGTGAAATCATGCCTTCTGAAGAAAAGCCTGAAGAGGAACTTATCATTTCTGCACCTAAACAACCTGAAGACAATGCTCAGACTGAAGATAATCCTCCCAATGATGATAATGATCAGCAAGAGCAAGGTCTTCATCCAGTTCATCCTCGAGTTGCATATGAAGTACAAATTGAGAAGATAATTGATAGCATCAATGCACCTGGTCCACTTACTCGCTCAAGAGCAACACAGTTAGCAAATTTCTATGGGCACTTTTCTTTTGTGTCAATATCAGAACCCAAGAAAGTAGCTGAAGCCTTTATGGAACCTGAATGGATACAAGCTATGCAAGAAGAACTTCAACAGTTCAAGCTGAACAATGTTTGGGAACTTGTCAATCGTCCTGACCCTCGCAAGCATAACATTATTGGCACAAAATGGATATATCGAAACAAGCAAGATGAGCATGGTCAAGTCGTCAGAAACAAAGCACGTCTTGTGGCTCAAGGATATACTCAAGTTGAAGGAATTGACTTCGATGAAACATTTGCTCCTGTGGCTAGGCTTGAAGCTATTCGCATACTGCTAGCCTATGCTAACCACCACAACATCTTGCTATATCAAATGGATGTGAAGAGTGCATTTCTCAACGGCAAGATTGAAGAAGAAGTATACGTCGCTCAACCACAACTTTGAAGATCCAAAATATCCAGATATGGTGTACAAGCTAAACAAAGCACTGTATGGCCTCAAACAAGCTCCTCGCACTTGGTATGATACGATCAAAGACTTCCTGAAGAGCAAAGGCTTCAAACCTGGATCCCTCGATCCCACACTCTTCATGAAGACATATGATGGTGAACTGTTTGTTTGCCAAATATATGTGGATGACATTATCTTCGGCTGCACCAACCAGAAGTATAGTGATGAGTTTGGATACATGATGCAAGAGCAATACCAGATGTCCATGATGGGTGAGCTGAAGTTCTTCCTTGGTCTTCAAGTTCGTCAGCAAAGGAATGGCATCTTCATATCTCAAGAAAAATACCTCAAAGATTGTCTGAAGAAGTTTGGAATGCAAGATTGCAAAGGTTACACGACGCCAATGCCAGCCAAACACCATCTGGGTCCCGACAACAATGGTAAAGAATTTGATCAAAAGGTATACCGCTCCATGATTGGTTCCTTACTTTACCTATGTGCATCTAGGCCAGATATTATGCTTAGTGTTTGCATGTGTGCTCGATTACAAGTGGCACCAAAGGAATCGCATCACTTAGCTGTGAAGCGAATTCTTCGATATTTCGCTCACACCCCAACACTCGGATTATGGTATCCAAAGGGCTCAGAATTTGATCTGGTTGGATTCTCGGATGCTGATTATGCTGGTGACAAGGTGGATCGCAAGTCTACATCAGGCACATGTCACTTTCTGGCACGATCACTTGTTTGTTGGTCTTCAAAGAAGCAGAACTGTGTATCACTCTCAACTACTGAATCTGAATACATTGCTGCTGGATCTTGCTGCGCTCAGCTTCTATGGATGAAGCAAGCTCTCAAGGACTATGGCATCAATCTGAAACAAGTACCTCTCTTCTGCAACAACGAAAGCGCCATCAAGATTGCCAACAATCCAGTCCAGCACTCGAAGACAAAGCACATTGAAATTCGTCATCACTTTCTCAGAGATCATGTCATGAAGAAAGATATTGACATCATTCACGTCAACACTTAAGACCAACTGGCAGATATCTTCACAAAGCCCTTGGATGAGAAAAGGTTTTGTAAGTTACGGTGTGAGCTAAGTATCTTGGAATCCTCAAATGTCCTGTGATCAGGCACACATCCTAACACTTATGCATGTTTATGACTTAGATGTACAACACACGAAGTAAAGTATATCTTCAATCAATGAAGACTTACATTCTGAGTGTGAATACATTAACGTGGAATTTGACTTCGGAGCGCCACGATAATTGTGCGCCGTGTCTGGGTATAATACTTCCTATACGGTGGGTAACGCCAGCCCCAAATTTCTCTGTTTGAAGTGTTTCACTCATGGCGCTATTTTTGATATGTCTTCGCATTTGGTTTGTCTTCAAATTTCAACTTATCTTCATGATTTTCTTCACTATGTTGATTTGATTGCTTTCTGATATATATACTAGTGTTCTGTCCTCTACAGCATTCACTTATAGCTATGTCTTCCTAGTTGAATCTTTTGAACTAAGTGAATGTGATCGGACCCTAATCTCTCTATGCTTTCTATCTCAAACTCTATCTGTCCAAATCATATGCATTCTATTGAAACTGTCGAATGTCTTCTCTGCGTCTTTGTCAGCAGAATACACAGAGACAAACATTAAGTCTGTTTTAAATGATTCATCCTTATTGTTTGAAATCCGGAGAAGCCGGAACGACCATCCGACAAACCTGGCGGGCGTGGGAACGTGGGACAACTCTGAGTATGTTGCATGCTTGCCACGTGCCCCTCAGATGTGAACCGCCAGGGGCACCTGCATAATTGCGCTGTGCTGCACACTTCCTTATAAATACATGTCCCCTGCGGTAAAGAAAACCTTCGTCCACCTCTCCACCTCGTCAAAACCCTAGAGCCACCGCTAGCTCTCGACCACGCCGGTGACGAAGCGCTTAGCTGTCGCGACTTCTCCGACGCTGTCCTCACGCCGGCCGCGGACATCGTCCTCTCCGCCGGCGCCGTAGGTGTCCTCTGTCGCCAAGTAAGTCACGGTGGATTGAACTGATCGGTCTCCTTCTTCTCCCATCTAGCAGTTCTTCGTGTGGTAAATACAACTCTATTTTTACCATCTTTTTTATCCTCAAAGAATCATCCTATTTACCAAAATTGGTTTCTGCCTATACAATGTTAGATCTATTCTGTCTGCATCTCATACTGCCTAGTATATTCACTTAAGCTTCATATATAGTTAGATTCCTCACTTGTACTTATTCACGGATTCGTACAAATCTGGAACCAACTCTCAACATATAAGTGAATGTCTTCGCATCATGAGGTCAATGTCTTCAAACTGATTTATCTTCAAAATCTTACGAGAATGCATATGACCTCTTCCCTTCCTCGCATCTCTAATGCTGTCACAGGTACATGTCCGTGGGAGAATCCTTGGTTCTCATAGCCTGCATTCGCTTGTAGAATTCTTACAACATCACATTAACTCTCCCAAGCCGCCTCTGTTTGTCCAGAAGTTTAAAGCCTTTGAAGCCTTCGAACGTGTTGAAGCCATTTAGTTTGAAGTTCATGGCTGCAGAGAAATCAGTAAGGACGGGTGGCAGACATCGTCATGGGGGAACATCAAGAGATTTGCCTGATGACCTCTCAGAGCTTTACAAGACAGATCCTGAAGAGGATTATAATCAGCGCAAGACACGAATCCAATGGATTCGACGATACTGGGCTGAACAATGGTTCAGATACAAGTTCGTGACCCAGGAATACGCTGAGAAGAATGCTATCAAAAGTCCTTGGGGTGATATTCTCTTTCGAGGCCTTCCACCCAAGAACAGAGCTGAAGCTATTGCACAAGGTTTCTATCCTTGTATGGTCCGTGGACCTCATCCTGAAAATGCCGACCCATCGTCATTGCTCTGGTGTCGTGACGATAATCTCTTCAAGCGCAACTTCCAGCACGCAAAGGCATCGGCCAAGGAAAACAAGAAGTCATTGGGATTAGACTTCAACCCTGGTCCCTCTGCTCCCCATGCTGACGGCTCACGTGATGCAGAACCCAATGTCATCGGTCCTTTCTACAACCTTGATGGCCTCATCACTCACATCTCAGTCCAAGGTGCCAAAGTGGATCATTCTGATGATAATACTGACACTGATGAAGCCCCAGCTCCTACTCCAAAGCCAAAGAAGCCAAAGAAGGCTAAGGCTTCAAGATCAGCTCCTCCTAAAGCTTCACGCGAGGTTAATCGCCACTTCACCTCCACGAAGATAGTGTGCGTCCAAGATCTATCACGATCTCCAAGAAGACGGAGAAGAAAAATAAAATCGTCAAAAATACTGATCAGACATTGACTCCTGCTGCCATTCTGCGAGAAGAGCACATTGATCTATCCAGCGATGAAGATCTTGCAGATGATGCTCTTGAGCAACTGATCAAGAGCAAGGAAGAAGCAGAGATCTTCAATGACTTGCCTCTCTTTGATGTAGCAATCATCCATAACTTCATTGATGAGTGGTTTGACACCCCAAATCTCAGCTTTGAAGATCTGCAGCTTCCCATTGGCCTCAACGTCTCCTTCAATGGCGCCATTGCTTCTGAGCTAGCTCTTGCTCAGTGCATCATTGAACTGAAGCACAAGATCAACTATGAGAAAGCCCAGTTCAAGAAGCATGTGGCAGAGCTCAGCGTGCAAGATGTCAAAAACATCAAGATCGTGCTGCACGAGCTCAAAGAAGCCTTTCTCAAGAAGCGCGACGAAGCTAAACGCTCTCGTGTGCGCATGAAGAGTCTGGCTGACAAGTGTGTGCAAGCCTACAATGAGGCTGAGAAGCGCAAGGCTCTTGGTGGTCCTGGCGTTAACCCCAGAATGGCTGCAAAGAAGAAGAAGCCATCAACTGACCAATCTGCACCTTCAAGGCAGGAAGAACCTCGCATAGTCTTCCCAAGCAGCATGACTGGCTCGAAGCCAAAGATCAGGTCAAGCGCATCAGAACTGAAGAAGACGGGGACTGCCGAGGCTAAAGCCAGAAAAAGGAAAAATCCTGAAGCCTCTGATGTTGCTCCCTCAAAGAAGAAGCGCAAAACCAAGAAGGATCCGGCTGCTCCCACAGAGCCCTTAGTTGTTGAACCTATCTCAATGGTTCGCCCTGCATCTGAACACCAAGAACGACGAATGATAGTTCATGAGCTCGCTTCCGCAGAGGCTCATGAAGTCAAGACATTCCAGCAGCTTGATCCCACCGCTGCTGAAGACATTGGTCACAATGACAATGTTGAAGATGATGTAGTTCTTCCTCAGATCGAACACAACTTGGTATCATCGCCTATTCTCACGAACAACGAACTCATCAGCATTGGTCGTCCTCTAACGCAAATTGCTCAGGATGCGTCATGGGCTGATCACCCACAACAACAAGACTCCCCGAGTACTCCCCAACAACAACAAGTCACACCACCTGTGCAAGAAGAAGAGGTTGACTTTGAGGCCCAGTAAACTCCATCTCCAAAGGCGTCGCCAGCATTTCGCAGGCTTCGCAGGACCAAGGCCTCAAGTCCCTCTTTCGAAGCTGCTCAGAAGGAGAAGTGCACCACCAATCTGTTGCACGTCAAGTGTTTCCAGAAGCCACTCCGACTGTGAATGTCTCCGTGTCTGAAGCCAAAGCTGCTGAAGACAATCCGGCTGCATCAGTCGATGACAACCAAGAAGAAGAACGTGTCCCTACTCCCCCCATTACTGAAGAAGTTGTTCCTAAAGTGAACGTGCCAGTGCCCGACCCTCCAGCTCATCAAGTGGAGGTTGAAAATCTTGAGGCTGCCACCACCAACACAAATGAAGCCAACGACGTAGTCATGGCTGAAGCAAATGTGGAGCCTGCACCAACCAATGTGCGAAGCCAATGATGCAACTGCTCCTCAAGCATCTCACAGTAGCCCGACGCTCTATTATTGCCACTGCTCTTGTTTCGCCACCAAGGCCCCATACAATTGAGCAAGCATACAACTATAGTCAGCTCATCATCGTCAAATGGTTCGCTCGTCCCTCCGCCTAATGCCTCTGGTCCTCGGCTTGATTATCATGTTGAGCATAGGCCTCGGTCCGTAAACCAAAGCCAAGACTGCCAAGGTTCCTGTGCATCGCAACCTCTACTGTGGTCCGTCAATGCAAATGGCTTCAAAGCCCACAACACCTTCTTTGACAGAGCAAAGAACCCCTACTCAAGGCCAAGAATATCATCGATCGCTTCGAGCTATCAGCAATGGGTTATTACTCCCTGTGTTCAGATGATCAAGTGTGCATTTTCCCTCATATGCGCCTTGACACTGAAGCCATTGCTGGACTGCCATGCTTAGAAGAAGCACTTGACTGCTTTCATGATGCAGGTCTGCTCAGCTTTGTGACAGACAAATAACATTGGAATGAGGAACTTTTGCTTCAATTCTATGCTACCCTCCACATTCGCGGCTACTACAAGGATACAAAGACATGGGTTCTCGAGTGGATGACAGGAAATGTTCATCATGAAGCCAAAGCTCTTGACGTCTTTGAACTTACAGGCCTACCCACTCCCGGAGAGATGTTCGAACCTAATTGTCAACTCCACCGCAATGCACTGGAGAGCATCTTCCATAAGCCAGAGCCCAACATGAGCCAGATGTTGAGCATGATGAAGCCTCTGCCACCTGACGCTAAATACCCAAAGGAGTTCTTTGTTGATGACCTTGAGTATCTGCCTCGCACAATATACCACATCATCAGGCGAACTCTATGGCCTATCAAAGGGCATTCATCATCTGAAAACTTGAAGGAGCCATGAAGACATTGGTCTTTTACATCCTCAATGGCATCAACTTCAATACACAGGAATTATTCATCCGGCAACTGGCTGCGTGTGGATCTGACCTTTTTGGCCTGAAATTCTATGCTCCATGGGTCATGCGCCTCATCAAGCTACACTCTGCTATCAACTATCAGCCCTCTGCTCGTAATCATCTGATCTTTCTACCAGAGGTTGATATGTCAGTTGAAGCAATATACCCTGAGCCCGCCAAGAAGCCTCTTTTTCTTCAAAATGTTGATCACCAAAGCTTCACTCAACCCATGGAAGGAGTCCAAGCAGTAAATCGTGCCTATCCAATGGCTGGGAACACACGTCTGCCTCACCATGCGCAAACTGAAGCTACTGAGAGCACAATTACCCAAAGGCCTAAGAAGAGCTCTCGCGTCCTAAATGACCGAGAACTACTTGTGGCACTGCATCAGAAACAAGACAAGCATCACTTCTGGCTCAAGCGACAGATGCAAAGCCTCTTGGTGGACGTCAATCGCATTCAAAATCTAGCCACCAAGAATGCTTTTGTCACTCACGAGGCCTGTCGGTGATCATGGAAGAGTTTGACACTGCTGAGTGCTGAAGCAGATCTTCATGACGATGGCTTCACTGAAAGATTCAAGTTTGACTCCACTCCTCCACGGATTATTGTCCTACGTCGAACTCCATCCCTTGAAGACTCTGAGTATTCTTCCTCCACGACAACTGTGAATGCCAAAGTGATCGAAGATGAAGACGATGCTACTTCACCGCCCTCTACTTCTGCATGCATCGACACTGCACCAAGTTCATCTGCGCCGCCAAACAGCAATGACAACCCTGCTGCTTCACCTACTCCTCATGGGAACGAGTAGATGCTCTATGTCTTGAAACCTTTTTGGTCCTTACTGACAAAAGGGGGAGAAGCATATGAGTTTGATAGTCTTCAAGCGGGTTCTTATGGGCGGTTGCTTTATTTTTTGCCTAGTGTTTACAACTCTCGCTTTTGATACATTTGGTTCTTTGAGTTGTAACACTTAAACTCGATGGTCGTCTGCTACTTATTTGCTTTTCTGTGATGCGATGATAAATTCCGCATGTGCGATGATAACTTCCGCACTTAGATCATTCTGCAGACGTCCATTTTAATTATGCATGTCATTCTCTTAGTTATATCATTTCATGCATGATGAATTATCTTCATAAGTTGAAGAGGATCTCCACAAGTACAACCTGCCATGTGCATTTGCATTCCAAAAGCAAATTACTTATATGCACATCTTCAGGGGGGAGCCTTTGCCACTTATGAAGAAAATACCCTATCCTTTACAATTTCACATACTTTATCCCCGTTGAAAACTTCAACCAGATTGTCATCAATCACCAAAAAGGGGGAGATTGTAAGTGCATCTAGTGCCACCCCTAGTTGGTTTTGGAGTATTGACGACAAATTTGGTTGAGGGACTAACGCTTTTGTGAGAATTGCAGGATAATACAGGTAGTGTCCCTCATTGATTCGGTTTACCTACCGGAGATGACCCCTAAAAATGTATGAAGACATTGACGACAATGGTGGTATGTGAAGATATTCATATTGAAGACTATGACATGAGAAGATATTGAGTGAAGACTATGGAGCACGAAGACTGTGTCGTTTCGTTGTTTCCTTTTTCTTCTTTGTTGAGTCATAGGAACCACCGTACTGTTAAGTGGGGTCCAAGTGAACAAAGTCAGAATGACTGAAGTGATGCCTAACCCAAATCCTATGCTTTCGAGCGAATACAATGAGAGCAAATCTTATCCAGAGCTGGATGAGTCAGCTTTGCTTGTAGCCCAAGTAAAGTTGCCGTGTGTGTTTGAAATCTGACCGTTGGAACACGTGTCAGTTCCTTAGTGACCCAGGGTCATTTCAGACATATCAGGTCGGGTTTCCTAGTGGCTATATATAGCCCAACCCCTACACCATAAATTGGTGGCTGCTCAAAGTTAGAGCACGGCTTTTGTCGTTTGAGAGCAACCCACCTCAAAGCCTTTGAGAGAGAGAAATCCTTGCGAGGACAAAGCCCAAACACCCATAGCCAAAGACTGTTAGGCATCACTAAAGTCTTTATGTCTGCGTGACCTGAAGACTTATTACAGTTGAGGACTGTGAATCCTCCAGCCGGTTAGGCGTCGCGTTCTGAGCATCCAAGAGTCATTGTGGATCGCCGGTGAACAAAGTCTGTGAAGCTTCGGAAGTCTACCTTGAAGACTTACCAGAGTGATTGGGCGAGGACTGTGTGTCCTTAGCTCAAGGGAATAAGGGAAGACGCGGTCTTCTGAGTTGAATCTCAGCCTCCCTAACCAGACGTACAGTTGTCACAGCAACTGGAACTGGTCCAACAAATCATGTGTCTTCAACAAGTGACTGGTTCTATCCTTTCCCTCCCTTTACTTAGAGTGTGTCTTCGTGAAGTCATTGCCTATTTGTCGTACCTGTTTGACTTCATTGCTTGACTACTATTGTTGGTTGGCTTCATACTATCTTCCATCCTGATCCTTACTACTAAGCTGCTATTTGTCTTTGTACTTTCACATTACTGCATACTTGACTATGGTTTGCTTGTTGTAGTTTATCTTCCGCTGCATATCAATTAGGTCATTTCTATTGTTTGTCTTCGAAACTTCCAGGTTTTGAAGACTTTCATAAAAATCGCCTATTCACCCCCCTCTAGTCGATAACTAGCACTTTCACATACGAACTCGGATGAAAAAGTTTTTTATATGAAAAATCATCTACTCGAAAAGTTACATCCGAATTTAACGGGGGGAACCCCGTTAAACATTTTCAAAATCCTCAAAAACCTAACAGAAAAAAAGATACGAGGCTTTTAAGATTTGAAGAGGCAAAAAATTTCAAACTTACTAATGGCGCACCTGCCCAGGGTGCGCCATTACTATCTTCCCGCCTTCAAAATTCAAAATAAATAAAAAAAATAAAAAAAAGTTACTAATGGCGCACCTGCCCATGGTGCACCATTAGTATCTTCCCGCCTTCAAAATTCAAAATAAATAAAAAAATAGTAATGGCGCACCTGTCCATGGTGCGCCATTACTATGCCGTATATATTGCTGGGCGTGTCCTCTCCTCCTTACCTCTTCATTCTTCTCGTCCACTCCACCTCTCCTCCACTCCTCCACTCCATCTTCCCTTCCCTCGTCTCTGGCGACCTCCTCCTCCTCCTCCTCCTCTCCAGCGACTTCCTCCTCCTCTCCGGCGACCTCCTCCTCCTCTCCTCCTCCCTCCTCCTCCCTCCTCTCCTCTCCTCCCCTCCCCTCCCCTCACGGTTTCTCCTCCCTCCTCTCCAGTGAGCTCCTCCTCCCTCCTCTCCGGTGAGCTCCTCCTCCCTCCTCTCCGGTCAGCTCCTTCTCCCTCATCTCCGGTGAGCTCCTCCTCCCTCCTCTCCGGTGAGCTCCTCCTCCCTCATCTCCGGTGAGCTCCTCCTCCCTCATCTCCGGTGAGCTCCTCCTCCCTCCTATCCGGTGAGCTCCTCCACCCTCCTCTCCTCCCATCCCCTCATGGTTTCTCCTTCCTCCTCTCCGATGCTCCAGTGAACTCCTCTCCCGCGACCACCTCCTCCTCTCTGGCGATGTAGGCGAGCGCCTCTGCGGTCACCTCCTCCTCCTCCTCCTCCTCTCCGGCAAAATCCTCTCCGGCAAAAGAACACGGTAAAAGAACATACAAGATCCAAAAACGGGAACAAAATTTGCAATAATATCGTGAAAAAAAACGAGCAAAAAATGGGCAAAAAAATCGCGATCCAGATCCAAATTCAAAATTCAAAAATAGCAATGGCGCACGGTGGGGGTTAGACGGTGCGCCACTACTATTTTCCCGCCTTCAAACAAAATACTAATGGCGCACCGTGGCCTATACTAATGGCGCAACAGTGGCCTATACTAATGGCACACCGTGGCCTACACTAATGGCGCACCAGTGGTGCGCCATTAGTATACCAGATACTAATGGCGCACCACTGGTGCGCCATTAGTAAAAAATACTAGTGGCGTGATACTAATGGCGCACCAGTAGTGCGCCATTAGTAGGCAAAACTGGTGCGCCATTAGTAGGCCTTTTTCTAGTAGTGCAACACGCTTGCTCACGAAGACCTAGGGCATTTTGAGGAAGCCCATCATTGGAATATACAAGCCAAGTTATATAATGAAAAATTCCCACTAGTATATGAAAGTGACAAAATAGGAGATTCTCTATCATGATTATCATGGTGCTACTTTGAAGCAAAAGTGTGGTAAAAGGATAGTTACATTGTCCCTTCTCTCTTTTTCTCTCATTTTTTTGGTGGGATTCTTTGGCTTCTTTTTTTTATTTGGGCTTCTTTGGCCTCTTTTATTTTTCATAAAGTTCAGAGAGTGATCCCAACTTGTGAGGGAATCATTGTGTCACATCCCTAGCTCTGGTCTGTCTAGAGCTAGCATCTATTGTTGCATCATGTTTAAATTTTCTCAGAAACTTGAAATGGGGAAGACAGAACCCCCAGCACCCCTCTAAACCAACTAGGGTTTACAATACAATCATTTCCAATGAACCTGAAGTGTCCTTCTAAAATGTTCATCATCTTTGCTTTGGTCTAAAACGTCTGACAGAAATGGTGCACAAATTTCTAGGACATCCTAAGGTCACTGGATTAAATCATATGATATTTGAATTTGGGCATTTAAATGCTAGTAAATATATTAACTGTCCAAATAATCCCAAACTGAAATGTTTACTGTAGGATATATTCCCAACAGTGGTCATGGGCAGTTTCATGATTTTTGGGATTGATTTGATATTTTAATTAAAGCCCTAAAATTATAGAAGAATTAGAAAACAGAAATAAAAAGAAAAGGACAAAAAACCCACCTAACTTACCGCAGCCCACCTCCTCCTGTCGTATTCCTCCCCTCGCCCCGAAGCAGCTCAGTGGCGAGCGCTGGCGACGCCGTGGCCTCCTCCCTGGCTACCTCACGCCCTCGAGGCCCTTCCAGCGCCACAGAGATGACCACTCACCCCCCCAGACCCTCTCACTCTCTCCCCGAGCTCCTCTCCTCCTCTGGCTCTCTCGCACACAACCACCGAGCGTTGTCGCCGCCACCGACGAACACCACCGCGGCCATCGCCTCTCCCTCGCCTCTCCGTGCTGTCCAGAGGCTCCGCCTCGACGCCACGGAGCCCCAAGACGAAGAACGCGTTCGCGGGACGCCCGAAGTGACGCCATCATCCTCATCCATGCCGTCGGCCGTCGGAGATCCCCCTCGCTGCCCCGCTTGCTCCGACCCCTGCCCGAGCCCGCTGAGTCCTCCGTTGAGATCGCTGTGAGCTCCACCACCATTCCCCCTCCTCCCCGCGCTCGTTCCCGCACTATAGCCGTCCTTTTCACCGGGGCCGTGAGCTCCTTGCCGCCGGCAATGACGCGGACGAGGCCAGGGCCACCGCAGCTCACTTCCGAGCACGGCACCGTGCTCCACACCTCACCAGGAGCACGGCCAACACACCAGCGCCTACCCTAGTGCACTTCAACATCGAAACGCTCGATGCCCGAACTCCGGCCGCCGCCGTCTTTGTGGTTGCCTTCGCCTTCGGCCTCCCCAGCTCTTCCCGCTTCCCCCGCTAGATGCGCGCGAGCCCCAGCTACGCATAGGACCAAACCACGATCGATTTGGTCAACCGTAGGTGAAACCCGAGCCACCCCAGTGCGTCCCCGCTGCGTTTCTGGTCGTCGCCAGCGACACTCCGACGAGCTGACGTGGCATAGTCATTAGTGGCTAATGACGCCACTAACTAACCCCATAGCTCACTAACGGATGGGCCCCACACCATTAATTAATCTCAGTTTAATTCCTGTTTATGTTTAACTAACCACAGAGGCCCCACGAGTCAGCTTTGACCGCGCTGACATGGCTGTTGACTGGCCCCACATGTCATGTTGACTTTGCTGACGTAGTCGTTGACCGGACCCACCTGTCAGTGACACTAAACAACAGTGGGTCACTGACCAGTGGACCCCACTAGTCAGGTTTGACCCCGGGAAGCCCTGTTGACCTTGTTGACGTCACCTTGCCGCACTGCTGACGCAATAAGTCATTTTCTAGATTAAAACAATTCAGGAAATTCTAGAAAATTCTTTAAGTGTCAAAAATTCATAGAAATTCAACCATTCCTCAGAATGAAATAAGTTATATATGAAAAATGATCAGAAAAATCCAATCTATCCATCTGCACTGGTTGCATGCATGTTTAATCAACTTAACCTTGCTGTTCAGTGCAAAACATGATAAGGCACTATTTAAATTCATAATTTGAGTTTGGGATTGAACCTTTGGTTCAAAATGACCCAAACCCATCTGGTTGTAGTTGCATTAGGCCAAAACACTCATACTTCCATGTCATGATCATGCATCATACTGCACATTTCATTGATTGTGTTCTTTCTGTGTTGCCGGTATTTGTCCCTCTCGATAGACATGATACCGACGATGAGATCGATGACACCGATGAAGAGCTATATTATCTTCAGAAGTGCCACGCAAGCAAAACCCCATTGTTCATTCCAAAACAATCCCACTCTCTCGCTTCTGCTCTCTTTTACTGCATTAGGACAACAACGATTCATCTATTACTTGATGCGGTAGCTGAACCCCTTATCCTCTCCATGACCTGTCATTGCCACAGTAAATAGTTGAAACCCACTAGCATGAGTAGGAGTTGTTTGAGCCCTGATGTGCCTACTCATTCATGCTTGTTTGTCGCGCCTGCTATTGCTTAGAATTGAGTCAGGTCTGATTCGTCGGGCATGAATCGGAGGTGTGTGAACGTGTCCTACTGTTGAGAGCTAAGTGTGTGAACACGATTTGGTAAAGGTATCGGTGAGAGGCCATGTAGGAGTACATGGTGGGTTGTCTCATTGAGGCCGTCCTCAGGAACTGAGTTCTGTGTTTGTGATCCATGAAACAGCTACTACCATGCATTGGGCCCTGAAATGTGACCCCGCTTGACTTCTTAATCACCCTAGTCCTCTGTCCAGGAGTTGCAAGTAGTTTCTTGTGTTTGTAGTATGCTGGAGGCCGTGCACAGCGCTGACCCGAGGGGTGGGCTGTGATGCGGTAGGCACGTGGCACGGTATATCGGGCGCCCGTTTGGTGTCTCGGGAACCCTGCACACATCGTTCGGGACCGTATGTGGAAACTTCGGCCGGACTCCCTGCGGATGGAACCTGAATAGGCGTTAAACCTGGACTATAGACTTGAGTGTTTAGGTAGGTCGTGGTTTACACCCACGTCGGCTTTCGCTTGGAGTCTGCCAAGCACATGTCGTGTGCAGACGCTAAGTGGTGGAAACATGTATGAAGAAGTACACCCCTGCAATGTTATAAATGATCTATTCGAATAGCCGCGTCCACGGTAAAGGACTTCTGGGTTGCCTATACAGTTCATAGACAACTGAAAGTGGATACTCTAAAATGCGCAAGATAAGCGTGAGTGCTATGGATGGCGTTCTCGTAGGGAGACGGGAGCGGATACATAGTAGTGTATTTATATGGTGAATATATGGACTGTTGTGCGCCACCTCAAAAGAGTTACTTGCAGTCGTAGTCCAGGATAGCCACCGAGTCAAAGCTGGCTTGCTGCAGTTAAACTCCACCACCTCCTTTGTTTATAATGATGCATATGTAGTTAGTTCTGATGTAACTTTTGCTGGGTACATTTGTACTCACGTTTGCCTATTTTATGTTTTGCAGAGAGACTTTAGTCTCACTAGTAGTTCCGCGTGGACTCTGATGTTTGGCTTGTTACCTCAGCTACGATCTTGTGCCCTCGGCAGGATCTGGTAGATAGTCAGGCTTATCAGCCTTTTTAATTTGTAGATGTCTGTACCCAGACATGTTAAGCTTCCGCTTGTGCTCTGACTTGTATGCTCCGAATGTTGGGTCATGAGACCCATGTTTGTAATATATATCTCGCTCCTCGGATCCTATTGAATAAAATACTTGAGTTGTAGAGTCATGTTGTGATGCCATGTTGTATTTGCACATATCGAGCATATTGTGTGTATGTTATTGAAATGCTTGGTATGTGTGGAATCTGACTATCTAGTTGTTTATCCCTGGTAGCCTCTCTTACCGGGAAATGTCTTCTAGTGCTTCCACTGAGCCTTGGTAGCTTGCTACTGCTCCGGAACACTTAGGCTGGCCAGCATATGTCCTTCTTCCTTCCTGTGTCTGTCCCTTTGGGGAAATGTCACGCGGTGTCTACCGGAGTCCTGTTAGCCTGCTACAGCCCGGTTTACCGGAGTCCTGCTAGCCCAGTTGCTACAGCCCGGATTCACTCGCTGATGACCGACACGTTCGTTGTTGGGTCATGTATGCATGTCCCTGTAAGTTAGTGCCACTTTGGGTTTACGACTAGCCATGTCAGCCTGGGTTCTTTGTCATATGGATGCTAGCGACACTATCATATACGTGAGCCAAAAGGCGCAAACTGTCCCGGGCCTGGTAAGGCGACACCCGTGGGAGTACCGTGCGTGAGGCTGCAAAGTGATATGAGGTGTTATATGCTACATCGGTGTGGCATTGAGTCGGGGTCCTGACAGCTTTGGTATCAGAGCCTAACTGCCTGTAGGATTACCAAGCCAAACTGGTCAAAGTTGAGTCTAGAAATTCCTTAATTATATAGGGGAATTGATTGTGGGATGGCAACGTAAGGCTCTTTTTAATCATTATACCTTATGCCCTTCTGATCTGGGTCATCTTATCTTTCCTACGGGGTTAAGAAACTAGGCTATCTCTTTCTTCTATCAGGATCACGTGTTACTAATCTGTAGACCTATAATATTGTCGGATTTAAGCCTCAGTTGATCTCAGAACCTTGATATTATGATGATCGAGTGGTTATGCCACCATTTTGTAAGATGTCTCAATCTTTTCGAGCATTTACAACCGTTATGCTATCCGAGCCATCCCAGGTTTCTAAACAATCTGATGCACTTGCAAATCCTTTCCCTCTGGTTTTCATGTTCCTTTGGGCCAGGTTAATCACACTAATTGCTGAGTTGAGGTATTCTATTGCCTCGACATATATGTTGGAGTTCTTATTATGACCCTCGGTGTCTTAGGGGATCATCTAGTAATCTAGCCATGATTTGTGTCCCAATGTGATGATTCTGGCCGTCATTCCTGAAAGCATACCGTGATGCCATTTAGTTAGTAGGTATCCTATTCCTGGGTTTTTGAACCCGAGATCTACCCTACTCACCGCATGTTGATAGTATTTGCTCGTCCCTTTAGGTTATTAGTAACCTTTGCATTAGTCCTCGAGGTCCGTGGTATTTCCTTCTTCCAAATACTATGGCCCGTTTATGGCAGCAGTTCCTCACAGAACCGAAAGATCACAACCAGAGTGCTCCTGACGAGTTCTCGATTCTATGTCGTAACTCTGCCAGATCTACCTTTCTCTGCATGGGTTATCTGGAAGAAACCTGTTGAACCTGGTTGGACATACTAATCTATACATCCACAACTCAGAAAGTTATATGTTCCTTTAGTTGTCCCTCCTTAGTTATATTCTGACGCTCGTCTATCGATTGATAGTCAAGAGTATTCACGCATTCGTTATCGATGCCTATTACTCTTGTGGTCCCTCAAGCCATTCTAGTCTGGAATGACTAGGAGAAACAAACTCCAGAACCTCATCCATATCTAGGATTGGTTCAAAGCAATTTTACTTCGCAGATCAAAATGCTAATCCAGCTTTTGTTCTGTTCTACCTTGGAGTATTACCATCTTTATATCAAGAATGTCATGGGAATTGCACACCATCATATGAACTCTTGATACAGTGATACTTCTCGCCATCGCTATTCATTCCTTTGTCCCCGTGTTGTTGCAACCGGAATGCCGATAGATGAACTATGATGTGTGAAATCAATACTCCTAGCAATTCTGTTGCTTGGTAGTTAAAGGACAATAATCTCATTCTTAGTGTGTTGGTCTGAATCACCATTCTAAGATTGATCGTGCTACCTAGTCCACTTTCCGGTGCACTCTCCGGTCAATGAGTTAGGATAGTGCTAATCCTTGCTTATTTGATCACATCGTCCTGCCCTGAAAAGCAAGATTGTTTTCGAGCTTAAGAACATATCAGTGGTTCGTGATTTTCCGGATATCTTCACGGAAGTATTACCAAGTTGTCACCTGACCGCTATGTTGAGTTCGTGATCAAGTTGGTTTCTTGTAAACCACCCCTTCTCTAAGAATCTGTGTTGGGTACCCCAAAGCTAGTTGGTTAAGCTGAACAACAACTTGGAGAGTTGGAAGATGGAAGCGTATCCGATTTAGTTCGTTTAATGGGATATCTTGTATGTGTGTTGAAGAAAGATGATATCTTCAGCGATTGATCCTCGTGATCAATTGTTGGAGCTATGGTCTTATCCAATCTTGATTTGAGCATGGGCTATTATCAAATCAAATCAAAACCAACGATGTTCTTAATGTTGTCTTACTCGTGGTTGATCCCTCGAGCATATACCATTATATCCTTTGGTCTGACCAATACCATCACTTGTTCTCATAATTATGGAATTCTATTTTTATGGAAACCTGGATGAATTGTTGTTGAGCCCATCGATAACATCCTTGTCTTCTCCATAATTTTGTTGAACATTAAGCTAGTGTTGGAAACTTTTGAAAGCATTTGCTTATGCTAGCTCATGAAGCATATGTTCGGATGTGAGTGACTTCCTCCAGTTCATGTGCATTTGATGCATGTTGTCGCCGTGGATTCGAGAAAGTTAATGTTGCTTCCTCTGGTATCACCCCAAATCAGTCATGCATACGTGCGAAGTATTCTGTGGTTTGGAGACTTGCAACCTCCATTCTATATGCGTCCTTAGCACACGAAGCCACTGACTGATTTGTTCAAGGAGAAGGAGTTCCTCCATAAGAGCTAATCCAGACTTATGTAAGGACTTCGTTATCCTCGATGATGGTTCCCCTCCTGAACTCGGTAGTGTTTTATTATAAGACTACTGTGTGGTCATGCTTTTCTCGGACAACGTATTCACATGTTTGTAGCAGAACCAGCTCATATTTTGAGCTTACTACCGTGGTTCATTCCCTGAGAATCTCGCAACGCCATCTCGTCGATTTGTGTTGCGAACTTTCATTTATCTCTCTAGACTCGATGAGTCTGGATTATTCTGACACCAACCAGATCTGAATCTCGGGCAGATATGATGGTTGGAACGTTTTCCAATAACTATAATATTGGTGTCACCATAACCGGTAAAATGGATGTCGTGGTCAACACACCCAGCCGGAAGGACTATCTTATATTTACTAATTGGAGGCACCATACAAGTAACCACGTTAACCCTCGGTAACTCAGAAAACTAGCCATCCGATATTAAAATCAATTATTTTCCATCGTCGGATGCGATGCCTCAAGGTGTCCTCGAATTCTGTCCCACCTTGAACCATCAACAAAAGAAATCCCAAAAAAACAGAGGAAAAAAATAATCCATCTCTCACAATTTCCTTCCTCTAATTTCTTATCCAACCCATCCCACGTACAGTCCTCAATGAGTCCTAGAATTTTGTCCCACCTTCAACCATCAATAGAGGTAATCCGTAAAAAAGAGAAAAAAAAGAATCCATCTCTCGCAGTTTCCTTCCTTTGCTAATCCAACCCATCCCACGTTCATCCTAAAACAATACCAACGCACGTATCCCTATCGCTGCTCGTTATTGTAGTATCTTGATTGAGGAAGTTGGCCACCTCCCCATGAGGATTTCGTAGGATTTTCTCCCTAGTTGTCCCTTATGGATTTTTGTGTTCCTGAAGTCCAACCTTTTACTTGATGATTCTAGGTACCGAACCATTTTAATAAATGGGTTGCGCTAGCACATCAAGGAGAACATTAGAAGCGGAGTGCTAAATGTCTCTCGGTCGATCATCCAGATTTTGTTCCCTTGGCCCCACCAAGGTGAAATCTAAGAAAGTGTTATCCCCCTTTGCATCTGCATCCTCCACCTGTATTCATCATGGTAGTATGGTGTGTTGCCAGGATCCTTGACACGAATATTGGTAAAACCTTGATGAATAAGGAAATGCTCAAGTTCTTGAGAGCACGCACAACACTAGGTGTCATCTTTGGCACTAACTAGGATTGCTCCGAGTTTTCTCGGTTATGCTATAACTTTTCAAACAGTGGATTCACTCTCTACTGTTGAGCTTCTTCCCAGTTACTAAAATCATCCCTTGTGTTGTTTTCAACAAGGTAGTCCACATCATCCATTCTGGTCTGGGTATGTCATTCTTTTGAACACTTTCAAATGATCGTTTGAGCATCTCCTTAGGCTGGTATAGAGAGTTTCAATGATCTCTGAATCAAAGGTAATTCTTTTTTGCCACTTAAGGGGATATATCTACGAGTCACCATCCCTAAGGTGTCTCGTTGTGGTATCATGGCAACTCATCTCCTCGCTACGTTGACAATCGATCGCCTCCTTATTAAGTGTGGAATTGTTGTCTACCCAGTGAACCTTCGTTATCTGTTTCACTCCATCCCTTTGGATATGTGCTTCTTGTCTCAGTTCAAGAGATGTTGCTATGTCTCATTCCGTGAGTTGATCCGAAGTTGTTCGATCTTCGAGAAGATCGATCCTTCTAGAGTTTCCTTTTCCCTCTCGTTGTCATGTTGGTAGGTGTTTTGGATCAAGACATCGAGACAATGATGGTGATCGAATCAATGTCCTTACGAAGTGCAACCTGGATCGTGAAGATTGTGTTAGTTCGCGTTCCCCCTTCATCTTACCCTACGCTGGAATATTGGGACGAGATTCTTGTTTAGTGGGGATGAGTCGTCACATCCCTAGCTCTGGTCTGTCTAGAGCTAGCATCTGTTGTTGCATCATGTTTAAATTTTCTCAGAAACTTGATATGGGGAAGACAGAACCCCCAGCACCCCTCTAAACCACCTAGGGTTTACAAAACAATCATTTCCAATGAACCTGAAATGCACTTCTAAAATGTTCATCATCTTTGCTTTGGTCTTAAACCTCTGACAAAAATGGTGCACAAATTTCTAGGACATCCTAAGGTCACTGGATTAAATCATATGATATTTGAATTTGGGCATTTAAATGCTCGTAAATATTTTAAATGTCCAAATAATCCCAAACTGAAATGTTTACTGTAGGATATATTCCCAACAGTGGTCATGGGCAGTTTCATGATTTTTGGGATTGATTTGGTATTTCAATTAAAGCCCTAAAGTTATAGAAGAATTAGAAAACAGAAATAAAAATAAAAGGACAGAAAACCTACCTAACTTACCGCAGCACACCTGGCCGGCCCAGTCGGATCGCCCAGCCACCTGGCCCAGCCCACCTCCTCCTTGCATCTTCCTCCCCTCGCCCCGAAGCAGCTCGGTGGCGAGCGCTGGCGACACCAAGGCCTCGTCCCTGCTTGCCTCACGCCCTCGATGCCCTTCCAGCGCCACGGAGACGACTACGCACCCGCCAGGACCTCTCACTCTCTCCCCGAGCTCCTCTCCTCCTGTGGCTCTCTCGCATGCAACCACCGAGCACTGTCGCCGCCGCCGACAAACACACCCGAGGCCATCGCCTCTCCCTCACCTCTCCATGTTGTCCAGAGGCTCCGCCTCGACGCCACGGAGCCCCAAGACGAAGCACGCGTTAGCGGGACGCCCGAAGCGACGCCATCATCCTCATCCATGCCGTCGGCCGCCGGAGATCCCTCTCGCCGCCCTGCTTGCTCCGACCCCTCCATGAGCCCGCTGAGTCCTCTGTTGAGATCGTTGTGTGCTTCGCCACCATTCCCCCTCCTCCCCGCGCTCGTTCCCGCACTCTAGCCGCCCTCTTCACCGGGTCTGTGAGCTCCTCGTCGCCAGCAATGACGCGGACGAGGCCAGGGCCACCGCAGCTCGCTTCCGAGCACGGCACCATGCTCCACACCTCACCAGGAGCACGCCGAACACACCAGCGCCTCCCCTAGTGCACTCCAACGTCGAAACACTCGACGCCCGAACTCCGGTCGCCGTCGTCGTCGTCGTTGTGGTTGCCGTTGCCTCCGGCCACCCCAACTCTTTCCGCTTGCCCTGCTAGATGCGCGCGAGCCCCAGGTACGCATAGGACCAAACCACGGTCGATTTGGTCGACAGTAGGCGAAACCCGAGCCACCCCAGTGCGTCCCCGTCATGTTTCTGGTCGTCGCCGACGAAACTCCGGCGAGCTGACGTGGCATCGTCATTAGTGGCTAATGACGCCACTAACTAACCCCATAGCTCACTGATGGATGGGCCCCACACCCTTAATTAATCTCAAATTAATTCATGTTTATGTTTAACTAACCACAGAGGCCCCACGCGTCAGCTTTGACCGTGCTGACATGGCTGTTGACTGGCCCCACATGTCATGTTGACTTTGCTGACGTGGTCGTTGACCGGACCCACCTGTCGACACTAAACAACAGTGGGTCACTGACCAGTGGACCCCACTAGTCAGGTTTGACCCGGGAAGCCCTGTTGACCTTGCTGACGTCACCTTGATGCACTGCTGACGTAATAAGTCATTTTCTGGATTAAAAAATTCATGAAATTCCAGAAAATGCTTTAAACTTCAAAAATTCATAGAAATTCAACCATAGCTCAGAATGAAATAAGTTATATATGAAAAATGATCAGAAAAATCCAATCTACCCATCTGCACTTGTTTCATGCATGTTTAAACAACTTAACCTTGCTGTTCAATGCAAAACATGATAAGGCACTATTTAAATTCATAATTTGAGTTTGGGATTGAACCTTTGGTTCAAAATGACCCAAACCCATCTGGTTGTAGTTGCATTAGGCCAAAACACTCATACCTCCATGTCATGATCATGCATCATACTGCACATTGCATTGATTGTGTTCTTTCTATGTTGCCGGTATTTGTCCCACTCGATAGACATGATACCGACGATGAGATCGATGACACCGATGAAGAGCTATATTATCTTCAGAAGTGCCAGGCAAGAAAAACCCCCTTGTTCATTCCGATACAATCCCTCTCTCTCGCTTCTGCTCTCTTTTACTGCATTAGGAGAACAACGATTCATCTGTTACTTGCTGCGGTAGCTGAACCCCTTATCCTCTGCATGACCTGTCATTGCCACAGTAAATAGATGAAACCCACTAGCATGAGTAGGAGTTGCTTGAGCCTTGATGTGCCTACTCATTCATGTTTGTTTGTCGTGCCTGCTATTTCTTAGAGTTGTGTCAGGTCTGATTCATCGGGGATGAATCGGAGGTGTGTGAACGTGTCCAACTGTTGAGAGCTAAGTGTGTGAACACGATTTGGTAAAGGTATCGGTGAGAGGCCATGTAGGAGTACATGGTGGGTTGTCTCATTGAAGCCGTCCTCAGGAACTAAGATCTGTGTTTGTGATCCATGAAATAGCTACTACCATGCATTGGGCCCTCAAATATGACCCCGCTCGACTTCTTAATCACCCTAGTCCTCTGTCCAGGATTTGCAAGTAGTTTCGTGTTTGTAGTATCTTTGGAGGCCGTATGCAGGCTGACCCGAGGGTGGGCTATGATGCGGTAGGCACGTGGCACGGTGTACCGGGCGCCCGTTTGGTGTCTCGGGAACCCTGCACACATCATTCGGGACCGTATGTGGAAACTTCGGCCGGACTCCCTGCGGATGGAACCTGAATAGGCGATAAACATGGACTAGAGACTTGAGTGTTTAGGTAGGTCGTGGTCTACACCCACGTCGGCTTTTGCTTGAAGTCTTACGAGCACATGTCATGTGCAGACGCTAAGTGGTGGAAACATGTATGAAGAAGTACACCCCTGCAGGGTTATAAATGATCTATTCGAATAGCCGCATCCGCGGTAAAGGACTTCTGGGTTGCCTATACAGTTCATAGACAAGTGAAAGTGGATACTCTAAAATGCGCAAGATAAGCGTGAGTGCTATGTTTGGCATTCTCGTAGGGAGACGGGAGCGGATCCATAGTAGTGTATTGATATGGTGAATATGTGGACTCGTGTGTGCCACCTCAATAGAGTTACTTGCAGTCGTAGTTCAGGATAGCCACCGAGTCAAAGCTGGCTTGCTGCAGTTAAACTCGAGCACCCCCTTTGTTGATAATGATGCATATGTAGTTAGTTCTGATGTAAGTCTTGCTGGGTACATTTGTACTCAAGTTTTCCTATTTTATGTTTTGCAGAGAGACTTTAGTCTCACTGGTAGTTCCATGTGGACTCCGACGTTTTGATTGTTACCTCAGCTACGATCTTGTGCCCTCGGCAGGATCTGGTAGATAGTCAGGCTTATCAGCCTTTTTCATTTGTAGATGTCTGTACCCAGACATGTTAATCTTCCGCTTGTGCTCTGACTTGTATGCTCCGAATGTTGGGTCATGAGACCCATGTTTGTAATATCTCGCTCCACAGAGCCTATTGAATAAAATACTTGAGTTGTAGAGTCATGTTGTGATCTCATGTTGTATTTGCACATATCGAGCATATTGTGTGTATGTTATTGAAATGCTTGGTATGTGTGGAATCTGACTATCTAGTTGTTTATCCTTGGTAGCCTATCTTACCGGGAAATGTCTCTTAGTGCTTCCACTGAGCCTTGGTAGCTTGCTACTGCTCCAGAACACTTAGGCTGGCCGGCATGTGTCCTTCTTCGTTCCTATGTCTGTCCCTTTGGGGAAATGTCACGCGGTGTCTACCGGAGTCCTGTTAGCCTGCTACACCCCGGTTTACCGGAGTCCTGCTAGCCCAGTTGCTATAGCCCGGATTCACTCGCTGATGACCGACACGTTCGTTGTTGGGTCATGTATGCATGTCCCTGTAAGTTAGTGCCACTTTGGGTTTACGACTAGCCATGTCAGCCCGGGTTCTTTGTCATATGGATGCTAGCGACACTATCAGATACGTGAGCCAAAAGGCGCAAACGGTCCCAGGCCTGGTAAGGCGACACCCGTTGGAATACCGTGTGTGAGGCCGCAAAGTGATATGAGGTGTTACATGCTAGATCGGTGTGGCATTGCTTCTATCATCCATTCCTCACATGGGACAATGCTCTAATAATGAAGATCATCACACTTTTATCTACTTACAACTCAAGAATTACAACTGGATACTTAGAACAAAATATGACTCTATATGACTTCCTATGGCGGTGTACCGGTATGTGCAATGAATCAAGAGTGACATGAATTAAAGAATTATGAATGGTGGCCTTGCCACAAATACGATGTCAACTACATGATCATGCAAAGCAATATGACAATGATGGAGCGTGTCATAATAAACGGAACGGTGGAAAGTTGCATGGCAATATATCTCGGAATTGCTATGGAAATGTCATAATAGGTAGGTATGGTGGCTGTTTTGAGGAAAGTATATGGTGGTGTATGATACCAGCGAGAGTTGCGTGGTACTAGAGAGGCTAGCAATGGTGGAACGGTTAGAGTGCGTATAATCCATGGACTCAACATTAGTCATAAAGAACTCACATACATATTGCAATAATCTACAAGTCATCAAAACCAAGCATTACGCGCATGCTCCCAGGGGAAGGGTTGGTAGGAATTAACAATCGCGCGATCCCGACCTCCACACATAAGGAAGGCAATCAATAAATAAATCATGCTCCAACTTCATCACATAACGGTTCACCATACGTGCATGCTACGGGAATCACAAACTTTAACACAAGTATTTCGCAAATTCACAATTACTCCACTAGCATAACTCTAATATCACCATCTTCATATCTCAAAACAATCATAAGGAATCAAACTTCTCATAGTATTCAATGCACTTTATATGAAAGTTTTTATTATATACCTCTTGGATGCCCGTCATAATAGGACTAGTTTTATAACCCAAGCAAATTACCATGCTGTTATAAAAGACTCTCAAAATAATATAAGTGAAGGATGAAAGTTCAACAATTTCTTCAAAATAAAACCACCACCGTGCTCGAAAAATATATAAGTGAATCACTAGAGCAAATGACAAAGTACTCCAAAAGATATAAGTGAAGATCAATGAGTAGTCGAATAATTGTGCAACTATGTGAAGACTCTCTAACATTTAAGAATTTCAGATATTGGGATATTATTCAAACAGCAAGAAAAACAAAATAAAATGACATTTCAAGGATAGCACTCACCATGTGAAGAAGAAAAAACTTAGGCTCAACCGATACTAACCGATAATTGTTGAAGAAGAAAGGTGGAATGCCTACCGGGGCATCCCCAAGCTTAGATGCTTGAGACTTCTTGGAATATTATCTTGGGGTGCCTTGGGCATCCCCAAGCTTGAGCTTTTGCATCTCCTTAATTCCTCTCATATCACGGTTTCCTAAATCTCAAAAGCTCCATACACACAAAACTCAACAAGAACTCGTGAGATAAGTTAATATAAACCAATGCAAAAACCTTATCATTTTCTGCTGTAACAAATTACCAAAATTATTATTCAACATTGCATACTAAATGCCTCTGCATATTTAATACTCCTATCCTCAAATAGAATCATTAAACAAGCAAACACATGCAAACAATGCAAACATAACAGCAATCTGCCCATACAGTATAATCTGTAAAGAATGCAAGATTCATCATACTTCCCTAACTCCAAAAATTATGAATGTATACCAGACTGTAGAAGATTTATCAGAGCTCAATATGAAAAAAATCGACATTTTATCATTTTCTGACTTTTCTAGGGAATTTTTGCAACAGCGGTAAACTTTCTGTTGTGAAACAGAAATATGTATACTTGCAAAATAAGCTTGGTAAAGGTTACCCTTGACATTTTTATTGAAAATATAGATGCAAAACATTATTCTAAATAAAAGCACACTACTAGGGAAAACCCTAGTCGTAGCGCAGGTTTTGAGGCTAGCAGCAGTGCGGGTAGCCGCACAACTAATAAGGCGCTACAACTAACTTATAGTAGTAGCGCGGTCCGTACCCGCGCTACTACTGTTGACGATATCAACAACGCTTTTGCGGAACACGCTACTATTAGTTAGCTGTAGCGATTTCGTTGTCCCTCACTACTGCTAAATCTTTCATCATTTTCCCCCCTGTACCCCTTTCCCTCTTTCCCTTTCAGATACTAGGGACTACTAGATATCAAATTCATAAACCATTATAAGTACAAGGTAGTACTCCCTTCGTTCCAAATTACTCGCCGTGGTTTTAGTTCAAACCACGACGAGTAATTTGGAACGAAGGGAGTACTAGATAACAATTTCATGCATAGTCAACATGCATCCTCAAGCAGTACAAGGTCATATCGACGGCCATCATCATATGTAGTTCTAGATGATATCGACGACGATCATCATATGTAGTTCTAGATGATATCGACGACGATCATCATATGTAGTTGTAGATGATATAGCCACACACACATATGTAGTTCTAGATGATATCGAAGAGAATCATCATCCTCAAGCCTGGGCGGTTGGTGTTCCTGATAGTAATTAGGATGGCCTGTCCAACACGAAGATTCTTGCCATCGAGGAATTTCTTCCACCCAACCGAGTTTAAGTGTGTGCGACCGTCCGTGTCCACGCGGTAAGTACAGGTTTTGACGGAGCCCCTTGCAGTAAGGCGTACTCCAGCTGAGCCTTCTTCATCAGGCTCCATACCATAACTCACAGATAGGCTCTTTGCCAATTTCTGAATATACTCTTGCAAATAAGTACATATCACTACAGGAATCAGGTAATTTGCCGTCTGTGAATCACAGACTGCAAAGACCTAAATATAGACGGCAAAGAGTTTGCAGTCAGGATGCAGATGGCAAAGCCAGACGGCAAAGCTAAGTCAGCTAATAATACTTTGCCGTCAGCTTTTCAACGGGATGACGACGAAGACTTTGCCGTCAGCCAATCTCAGTCTTTTGCCGTATGCATAAATACTAACAGACGGCAAAGTAGCATCTTTGCCGTTAGCCAAAACACGATCATTGCCATCAGTCCAACTACTCTACAGATGGCAAAGTTTTTTTTATTTTAGAAAAATATGATGGACACATGAACATCGACAAGACACGAAGGAATAGAGAAAAATTCTGCTATAACATTGTCACGCAAGAATCTTACAGACCTGAACATCAACAATTCCATTATAGATTGAATTACAAAATACTTCTACAACTTTGCCATCTCACTACAGATCTGAACATCTGAACTATCTCACGCATTTTTTACAGAGAAAGATGGCTCGGGGCGTTGGCTGGGGCCGTCGGTGGCGCGAGCATAGGAGGCGCGGGGCAGCCCCCGCCGGCAGTCGCGCAGGCCATGGAGCCGCTCAACGTGCTGCACCAGTTGTGGGCGAACGGCAGCGGCCCTTCGCGTCCGTCGTTGCTCCCTGCGAACGCCGGTGGCTCGAGCGGTGACCTGTGGCCCGAGCGAAGGTGGTAGCCGGTGGCCTGAGCGCCCGAGCGGTGGAGGCGGTTGATGACTCGAGGGGCGGTGGCGGTTGGTGGCGCGGGCGGTGGCCCGAAGCGCCGCGGCGGCCGGCGGCCCGAGAGGCGGAGGCAGCTGGTGGCGCTGGCGGCGACTGTGGCCCGAGTAACGGCGGCAGCCGGTGGCCTGAGCGCTGAGCGGCGGAGGCGGTTGATGGCTCGAGGGGAAGTGGCGGCTGGTGGCGTGGGCGGTGACCCGAACGGCCGCGGAGGCCGGCGGGCCGAGGCCGGTGGCGCGAGTAGTAAGGGAGAAGAAAGGGGCAGGAAGCGCGGGCGGCGGACGGTGGCCGGAGCTGTGGCGGCCGGCGAGATCGAAGCCCAGAAGTGGAGTCGCTCTGGATCGATGCAGTGCAGAGGGGTACGAGAGAGAGAGAGATGCGAGAGAGACAGGTCATGGCGGGTGGATAAGGTTGGTGGGCTGCGGGTGGTTGGGTTGGGGAACCGTGACGTGAAGGAAGAGATAGAGTGGTGGGGGTGGGATGCGAATCTACGGTGGATGTTGCTGCCAAGTCATTGATCCGTGGGATCAATCCGTGGACTGTGTTTTCTCTTTGCCGTCTGCGTTTTTATTTATAGACGGCAAAGAGCTCATTTTGCCGTATGTCAATAAAAATGTTGACGGCAAAGACTACGCCGTCTGTGGTTTTTTCTGCAGACGGCAAAATGAACTCTTTGCCGTTTGTAAATAAAAAATGCGGACGACAAAGATACTTTGCCGTTTGTCATTATTTTTACAGACGGAAAATTAGACTTTGCCGTTAGTCGTTCTTTGCCGTCAGTAACTGTTGGCAAAATTAGTCTTTGGCATCTGTCCCGACGAAATGCTGACGGCAAAGTGCAGTACTGACGGCAAATTTCCTTTTTCCTGTAGTGTATGGATTATCTACACTATTAATAGTTCCTTAGATTCTACACTAATAAGCATGTGATCGAACTCTACACTAAAACATATCATCGACTAGATTCCACACAACATACCATATCATTGGATTGTACACTAAGTATTTCATTGGATAATTTGCATTTGTAAGTATAACATACCATATCATGTCGATCAACCATGGTACTTGTCAGGCGGGTCATGAATGGTACCCCGACAAAGTCAGCACGTGGCGGAATTACACTACTAGGGAAAACCCTAGAAGTAGCGCGGGTTTAAAGCCCACTAGTAGCGCGTGCTGACGCCCTACTAATAAGGCGCTACAGCTATTACTTAGCAGCAGCGCGCGTGACACGTGCTACTGCTAAGGGACATAGCGGCAGCGCTTGTTCACACCCGCACTGCTGCTAATCTAGCTACTTGCAGCGTGTTTACTGTCCATCGCTACTAGTATTCTTTTTTTTAGTGTATTTATCCGCCGTTATTCAAATTTTGGTACAATACCAATTATGAGGTTTATATCATTATGTCCATAACAGTGTGTCAAATGTAGGTGGATTAGGTTCAAGTGGAGGCAATATGTGGTGCATGTCAAAAGTATACTACTAATCCAAATTTGATCTAGTTTGGACTAGTAGTACTTTCGATGTGCACCACATGTTGCCTCCACTTGAATCTAATCCGCCAGCATAAGCTATTTAATCATCATCATTGTCATTAGCACCAACAGTATTTGTTTAATCACCACTAACACTAGCTCATAATAATCATCATAATCATTACCACCAACACTAGCTATTTAATCATCATAGTCATAGTGTAGCACATCATCATCTTTAAACTCATTTCTAGCTAGCTAATCACTCTTGCTGCTCTCTCTCAGGTAAAATAACATAAAACATGTGTAGCTATCCTCCTTCATCAAGTTGGAGCATGCAGATGAACCTGTCTCTTAATCATGGGCTGCGGTTCTCATTGCTGCACCCTAGTACTTGTCTGCGCTCCTCCATCACAGATTTGGTCCAGTCTTTCACTATTAAGAATTCGTCGCTAATCCTGAATGCACTATAGTGATTTGTAGGATATCTTGGCCGTAAGGTAACAATATTCATGGTACCTTTAGTCTCGATCCCATAAGGCACAACATTCATCAGGAGTCCTGTTGAAGAACATCGTATGGTAACATACTTAGCAATGAAGTTTAGCTTAAAAATAATGTATGGAAAAGATGCACTGAGGAAAAATAGTAAAAATCTTACCATATTTCCTAAATAGATGTGACCGTAGTTCATTATGAACACTATTGGTCGCACGTTTTCAGTACTAACATTTCTAAATCCAGGAAGAAAATTTGTCTTGACAGTATCAAGATCCGCAAGCCATGAAACATAATGACTTAGCTCCTCGCAGTTTAGTTCAGCCCCGGGACAGTAGTAGATCCTGTCTACCAAGCGCTGGACATGTTTGCTTGAACGGAAATTAGCTGACAATAGAAATTAGTTGTCAACTAATTTTGAATAAACAATATCAAAGACATAAATATGGTTGAGAAACTCACATAATGGTATAACTGGACGCGTCTACACATCGACCCAGATGTCGGTATTACCTTCAATATCATCTTCCAGATGAATATCAAAGGTGATAACCATATCAGGCTCAAATGCATAAGTATTGCATAGTGCTCGCCATGTTTTGCATCCAAAATAGGTGTAGTCGTCTGAATTGTATAATTTTGTGTGGAAAATATAACCCTGCTCGGTCTTCAAGTAAACTTTCTTTACCTCCATAGTACGACTGAAACCTATCTTATTCAATACAAAAACTCTTGCATGGCAGGGGATACGCTAGTAGAATAGTCAAAAAAATTTATAAGTTGAAGCAAATTAAGCAGATGTCATGCTTAATTACGAAAAAAGACTTGTCGTTGTGACTTACTGTATCCACTTTGAAGTTCTCGTCCAGCTTGATGCTGAAGCGCCTATCATCATCTCGGAAGATTCCGTCGCATAGGTCGCGCTCGTCTTCGCGGTATTTGCAAATACCGAAATCCTTTTCGTCGTGAGACTTTCCCTATGTTCATAGGTAAAACATTAATTGAAAATCGATCGAAGGCAACTACCAGGATACTCAACAGGGCACTCGATATTTCCTACATATTCTGGCACAAGTCATGCCAAAATTCACGGAAAAATCCGGCATGATCTTTGCTAAAATAGGACATATCGAGCGCCTGAAATTTGCCGGAACAGAACTGAATCAACACTCCGGCAAAACATAGGCCACTCGGAGGTGTAACCTGCAAACATGACCGGCCACTTGGGCAAGCACATATCCTATTTGAGCATCACAAGATATATATTTCAAAATATCTTATAGGACTCAAATTACCATGCATTCAATAAGCAAAAGTAAATCATCTCATGCGTCCGTACATCGTCAAATATTATCACTAATACATCCCGAATAGTATCATACATATATGATCACTAATATAACTAAAACCCTAGCACACGACGGGTATCAGCGCGGGCGATGGACACCCACAGAGAAGGAACCATCACGGGACCATAGCTCCAGTGAGATCCCTAGAGAACCTGCCAGTTATTGGAGAACCTGTGCTCCAACGCAAACAAGTAGCGACAGACGTGCGCATCCTCCTCACTGACACGGTGACGCACCACGTCTGTGGGGTCCTCGAGCCTCTGGACCGTCACTGGCCCACGCGACCGCCACTAAAGAAGGTTCGGGTCAACGACAGGCTGGCTCCTCACCAACCTGCGCCCCCGGTTGGTAGCGCCTCCCAGTACCACCTCGGCGGAGCCCAGTCCTGGACATGGCCCATCTGATCAAGCAGGTGTCGTCCTCCGCCAACTCGACGATGAGGATGCGGGATAAGCATCGTCCACGTCGATGCGGGAAAAATTGCTTTAACTAATACAATAGCAACAAGTTCTTACTAACTAGTTCTATTAATTCAACTAGTTCTTACTAAAAATAAACTTACTATAAATAAAAATAAACTAGTACCTAATTATTACCTAGTTCTTACTAACTAATTATTACCTAGGAAATACTGCCCTAATTACCAGCTAATTTGATGAACCTAGGGGTGGAAAGTGGTAGCGGATATTCCAATTATCCGACTTAAAAGTGAAATAAGTGGTCAAATTTTACTCGTTTAATTATCCATTACTCTAGTGTTTATTCATCATCTAAGAAAACATCATCTAAGAAAACATCATCTAAGAAAACATCCCAGCCGCATCTGTATCCAATTCATTTCCACCCATAGATAAACCCTAACTAATTTGATGCAACTAAAATTTGAAGAACCCTATCTAGGCAGAAGTAGGGGAGGGGAGGAGCAGGCGTTCTCACCTCGGGTGCCTGCGGCGAGAGAGGGGCAGGCGGCGTCGAGGTCGGGGTCGGGGCTCGGGCGTGAGGCAGAGGGCGGCGCCGAGGTCGGGTCGGGGCGGTGTCCGGGCGGTGTTCAGGTCGGGGCGGGCGGCGTTGAACTGGGTCGGGCGGCGAGGGGTGTGTGGAGGCCTTGGCGGCCGACGGGCGACAGCGGCAGCGAGAGCGGGGGAGTTCGATTTGGGGGGAAATGGCCGTGGGGAAGGACAAATTCGGTGGTTAAGTCAGAAGTAGCAGTAGCGCGTTTCAGAAAGCGCGCTACTGCTACGTTAGCTACAGTGCGTTCTCGGATACGCGCTACTTCTACTCCTTTCTCTTTTTTCCCCTTTTTCATTTATTTTTCTTCACATTTTATTTTTTTTCCTTTCACCTTCTTCTATTTCTTTCATTTTCAATTACCTTTCTATTTGCTTTTCATTTAATTTTATATCCTTTAGCAGTAGCGAGCCTAGAATAAAATGCGCTGCTACAAAGAAAGTAGCGGTAGAGCGGTTCCACATAGATCGCTACTACTATGTGTAGCCTATCAGCTAAGCCATGGGAATTTTAGTAGTAACGTGTTTACAGCAAGATGCGCTACTGCTAGGAAATTATCTGCAGCGCGGTTTGCACAGGCGCGCTACTGCTACTTAGCACCAGCGTGCTTTTTTGACCCACGCTAATGCTAAAGTTCTGTGTATAAGGTTTTCCCTAGTAGTATTATGTCCCATAGGTTGGACACCTCCTCCTCGCTCAGCTTCGTTCTTTGAGCTACGATGGCTTCATGAAGTTGGTCCTCATCATCTTCATCGAGTGGGTCCTCATTATCTTCATCATCTTCATCATCTTCGTCATCTTCATCATCTTCCACCAGGTTGAGATAAATGACAGCCAGCTTGGGTCTTTCTGCTCTAAAGGAGAAGCTGATCAACTCACCACCAGTAAGATGCATGCGGGCATAGAAACAGGCCCATCCATCTCCTCCAATCTGCGACATATTGCGTCCTTTCTCGGCCTCCATAGTGTACGGCCCCCTAGGAGCCTCAAATGTCACAGTGTCACATGTCAGCTTGTTGAATTTCAACCTCACATTGCATGGGACGATCTGTGTAAAATAAGAAAAATGACACAATGCAGTAATGCCAACACTAAAAATAAAATAGTTAATACATTTCATCTAATTTCTTACGCCGCATTGACGAAAACTCGGCTGGAAGTACATGCTGAACAGCTTGCCAGTTGCAAGGCTGCTGGCGCACCTTGACTTGCACAGTCGACATAGAGGTGGTGGTGGAGGCGCCATTTTTCCTAAAGCAATATGTGCAAAGGATTAACAATCCACTTCCCAGGACAGAAAAATAGTAGCATGTGATATTTTTGGTTCTTCCGCGAGAAGCAATTTGATGGACAATTATAATCCTAAGATCTAGTAACATATTAGATGACAAGGTACCACCTACATTTTGCCAAAAAATAACTTATTACAAAAAAACAAAAGCATCTACCTATCCATGTATAGAAAAAATAACAATAAAATGGTGCATACTAAATCAACTAAATCAACTAGCCTACGAAAACAACCAAATCAAAATGTTCTAAATCAACTAAATCAACTAGCCTACTAAATCAACTAAATCATATCAACTAAATCAAAATGTTGCATATGAACTAGCCTACTAAATCAAAATGTAGCAGGGAGGAGGGAGAAAGAGGGGCGACTCGAGGAGGGAGAAGAGAGTAGGACGGAGGAGGAAGGCGGAGCGAGGAGGGGCTAGCCGGCGGCCAGTGGAGGGAGGACGGAGGAAGAAGGCGGAGCGAGGAGGGGTCGGCCAGCGGCGAGTGGAGGGAGGACGGAGGAGGAGGTCGGTACCGAGTCCAGTAAGGAGGAGGAGGAGGTGACGGCGGTGCAGAGGGAGGAGGGGCGACGGGGGAGGACCGGCGCGGGGGTTTGAGGGGGAGATCCAGTGAGTGTGTGAGTGTGAGTGGATCGGATAGAGGAGAGGGGGGTGGGGGATGGAATGGCTTAGCAGTAGCGCGCTATAGAGAAACACGCTACTACTAAACTACCTAGCAGCAACGCCTTTCACAAAGAAAGCGCTACTGCTATGTGTCAGCATGTAAAAATAGACTTCAATGTATCAAAAATACATTGAATTTTATCCATGGATCTGGTATCCATGGATCTGGATATCCATGGATACCCGACCCGGTTGGGCAAGGGTATGGAGTGCATTTCTGCCCATGGGTCCATGGATATGGATACCCATGAACGGACGGGTTGGGCACGGTTGTGGTTTGTGCTCCATGGATATCCAATGGATACCCGTATGACATGTGGGGCCATAAGCCAGTTACAATAGAAAGAAGGAATCAATGGGAAATGGCATGCAATATGCAACTGGTGCCATAATCTATATGCTGCAGAATCAACCTCTGGTATGTCACACTTAAGGACTCATCGTATTACTTGTTGCCTACTTATGCATGTACCTTATGTTGTCATTTTTGAGTGAATGCTGATGAGTTAATTTTATCTTTGGGAAGGCTTCATGCTGACTTTTCTATGCCCATGGAGCTCCATGGGTATGTGGGTATCCAGCGGGTTTGGGCATGGGCACAAGTTGTGCCCATGGATAATTTGGTGGATGGGTAGAGGGTAGGAAGATGGGTCATGGGTTGGATTTGGACTAGATCCACCTGCCCCAAACCCGACCCATTGCCATCCCTGACATCAACGTTCTTTTTGTGTACAATCTGATTTGTCAATATGAGTCCTCACCTGTTTAGGAACCGGTGAAGACTCATATTGCGGCAACAAATTCTACACATAGAGTTCAATGAAGACCAAGTGCTTGTCAAAGTTTGAGAAGTAACATGTTTAAGCTGGTAGAAACTCTCTTCATGGAGCGAGGTGGGACTAAATTTTTGTAGTAAATTTAGCAGTAGCGCTTATTGGTGAAATGCGCTGCTACTATGCTATGTAGCAGTAGCCTCTTCATGATAACGCACTGCTGCTAGAACTAGCCTCACGGCGGCCTTGTGGAAATTATATCAGTAGCGCGTATTAGAGCGGGCCCGCTACTGCTATACTTATTTCAGCAGCGAGTTATGCTCGCGCGCGCTCCTGCTACGTAGCAGCAGCGCCTTGTTTTAAAGCGCGATGCTGGTAAGATTCTGTGTATAGACTTTACCCTAGTAGTGGCATGAAAATACTAACAAAATAAAATGACGCTCCAAGCAAAACACATATCATGTGGTGAATAAAAATATAGCTCCAAGTAAAGTTACCGATGAACGAAGACGAAAGAGGGGATGCCATCCGGGGCATCCCCAAGCTTAGGCTCTTGGCTGTCCTTGAATATTACCTTGGGGTTACTTGGGCATCCCCAATCTTAGGCTCTTGCCACTCCTTATTCCATATTCCATCGAATCTTTACCCAAAACTTGAAAACTTCACAACACAAAACTCAACAGAAAACTCGTAAGCTCCGTTAGTATAAGAAAATAAATCACCACTTTTGGTACTGTTGTGAACTCATTCTAAATTCATATTGGTGTAATATTTACTGTATTCCAACTTCTCTATGGTTCATACCCTCTGATGCTACTCATAGATTCAACAAAATAAGCAAACGACACAGAGAAAACAGAATCTGTCAAAAACAGAATAGTCTGTAGTAATCTGTATCATTCGAAAACTTCTGGAACACTAAAAATTCTGAAATAACTTGGTGGACCTGAGGAATTTGTCTATTAATCATCTGCAAAAGTAATCAACCTAAAAGAACTCTCCATTAAACAAATGGCAGCTAATATTGTGAGCGCAAAAGTTTCTGTATTTTACAGCAAGATCACAAAGACTTCACCCAAGTCTTCCCAAAGGTTCTACTTGGAAAAAACACTAACTAAAACATAGAAACACATCTAAACAGATGACAGATGAATTATTTATTACTAAACAGGAACAAAAATCAAGGAACAAAAATAAAATTGGGATGCCTCCCAACAAGCTCTATCGTTTAACGCCCCTAGCTAGGCATGATGATTTCAATGCTGCTCACATAAAGAATAAGAATTGAAACATAACGAGAGCATCATGAAGAATATTACTAACACATCTAAGTCTAACCCACTTCCTACGGATAGGGATTTTGTGAGCAAATAACTTATTGGAACAATAATCAACTAGCATAGGAAGGCAAAACAAGCATAGCTTCAAGATTTTCAACACATAGAGAGGAAACTTGATATTATTGCAATTTCTACAAGCATATGTTACTCCCTCATAATAATTTTAAGTAGCATCATGAATGAATTCAACAATATAACCATCACAAAAAGTATTATTTTCATGATCTACTTGCATAAAAAATTTACTACTCTCCACATAAGCAAATTTGTTCTCATCAATAGTAGTGGGAGCAAACTCAACATAACAACTATCATGTGAAGCATAATCCAATTGAAAACGAAAATCATGATTACAAGTTATATGGTTACCTTTATTCTTTATAGCATATGTGTCATCACAATAATCATCATAAATAGGAGGCATGCTTTCATCATAATAAATTTGCTCATCAAAACTTGGCGGACTAAACATATCATCTTCATCAAACATAGCATCCCCAAGCTTGTGGCTTTGCATATCATTAGCATCATGGGCATTCAGATAATTCATACTAACAACATTGCAATGATGCTCATCATTCACATATTTTATGCCAAGCATTCTATGTAATTCTTCTTCTAGTACTTGAGCACAATTTTCCTTCCCATCATTTTCACGAAAGACATTAAAAAGATGAAGCATATGAGGCACCCTTAATTACATGTTTTTGTAGTTTCCTTTTATAGACTAAACTAGTGATAAAACAAGAAACAGAAAGATTCGATTGCAATATCTAAAGATATACCTTCAAGCACTCACCTCCCCGGCAATGGCGCCAGAAAACAGCTTGATGTCTACTACACAACCTTCTTCTTGTAGACGTTGTTAGGCCAGTCAAAAAGAATTATTTGTCGTGGTTAGCCCCAACTGGCTGGTATCTCTTTATATTGATTATATCAACTTGTACAACAAGGAATACGATGGGTATACAACACGTACACGTATATATATAGAATAAAACTCTAACACCCCCCCCTCAATCTAAACCGTCTTGAACAAGGTTGAGATTGGAACCAAAACGACGAAGTGTGAGCTGAGAAGTAGGCTTCGTGAATACATCAGCCAGCTGATCGCCAGTGGAGATGAACTGAACATCAAGGGCACCCAAAGCAACCCGCTCAAGCACAAAGTGAAAATCAACCTCGATATGCTTCGTGCGGGCATAAAAAACTTGATTGGCAGATAAATATGTGGCACCAACATTGTCACACCATAACACCGGAGGGCGAGAAATAAACACACCAAGCTCCTTCAACACCGACTGTTTCCATATAGCCTCAGCAGTACCATTAGCCAAAGCCTTGTATTCGGCCTCAGTGCTAGAACGAGAAACTGTGGGTTGCTTGCGAGAACTCCAAGAGACGAGGTTGGAGCCACGAAAAATGGCAAAACCGCCCGTAGACCGACGATCATCAGGACAGCCCGCCCAATCGGCATCAGTGAAAATACTCGGTCCCATAGAAGCGAAGCACCGGAAACGCTAGCCAGTAGACACAGTACCTCGGATATAGCGAAGAATTCGCTTCACTGCCTCGTAGTGAGCGGTAGTAGGCTGCGACAAGTATTGGCACACCTTGTTAACAACAAAGGACAAGTCAGGACGTGTTTGAGTGAGGTACTGGAGACCTCCAACAAGACTCCTGTACTTGAAAACATCCTCAGAGCTCAACGGCTGGCCTTGATCTCAAGAAATTTTGTCAGAAGTAGACATGGGAGTAGTAACGGACCGACATTGCTCCATGTTGGCCCGGTGCAAGAGATCAAGAACATATTTGTGATGCGACAAGACTAGACCCTCAGAATTATAAGTGGCCTCAATACCAAGAAAATACTCCAGTCGCCCAAGGTCTTTGACGGGAAAAGAACCAGAAAGAGTGGTAACCAGTTTCTCAACAGCAGCCGAAGAGGACCCAGCCAAAACAATATCGTCAACATAGACAAACATATATATAATAACCCCATGATGATCAAAGATGAACAGAGAGGTATCGGCCTTGCTAGAAACAAAACCAGGCTGATTAAGCTTGTCACTCAAACGGGCATACCAGGCACGTGGTGACTGTTTGAGACCATAGAGAGCACGCTGCAGATTGCAAACATGCCGAGGGTACCGTGAATCCTCAAAACCGGGGGGCTGCTGCATATACACTTCCTCAGACAGAAAACCATGAAGGAAGGCATTACTCACATCAATCTGACGAAAGCACCAACCATGAGATACAGCAGGAGCAAGCACCAGGCGAACGGTGACTGGTTTAACCATCGGACTGAAAGTGTCATGATAATCTATACCGTAGTGTTGTGTGAAGCCTCGAGCCACAAGCCGTGCCTTGTATTTATCAACAGAACCATCAAGACGGAATTTCGTCTTGAAGAACCATTTGCTTCCAACAAAGTTAGTGCCAGCCGGACGGGGTACCAATATCCACGTTTTGTTAGCCTGAAGTGCCTCGAACTCAGCCTCCATAGCAGCACGCCAAGCTGGCTTAGAGAGAGCAGTACGATGAGATGCAGTCTCCACCATGAACGCACGGCGACGATAGCGATCATATCGAACCGTGCCATCCCGATACACCTTGGGAAGAAAGATATCATTGCGCCGTCGCGTGACAATGACCCGAGCCAGTTCGGCAGCGGGAGGTGCTGGAGGCGGCGAAGCTGGTGGTGTAGAAGACGTCGACGAGGGCGAGGAAGCGGCCTCGTCACGGGCCAGAGACAGGCCAGGTGAAGAATCCCCGTCAGGAGCCGGCGAGGCAGACCACCATACTGGCGACGGAGAGCGAGGCCGCGGGCCGTGGCCGATGACCGGGACCGGCGAATCGGCCTGGGCGGGGTCGGCACCAGAAGCGGCACGAGAAACCGACCCGAGTGAGCAGGGCGGGCCTGCATGCGAGCCGGGCCCAGGCGTGCCAGCCGAGGCATGCAGAGGCGGTGCCGAACCGGGAGCAGCCTATGTGCCTGCATGCAAGCGGGCCCCTGGCGCGCCGCCCGAGGCATGCAGAGGAGAGGCCGGCCCGGGCGAACGGGGCGTGCCTGCATGAGAGGCGGGCCCAGGAGTGCCGCCCGAGACATGCAGAGGCGATGTCGCTGATGGAGCCGGGACACCGAGCAGCGAAGTTGACGTCGCGGGGACCTGCATAGGAGAACTAACAACAACACCAGGTGCATTAGCCGGTAACAAGGTAATGTCATAATTACGCATGTCGGTACTCTGAACTGGCTTATCTAACGGAAAGGACACGGGAAGGAGTTGGGATAAACCAACAGTGGCACCGGGAGTGGCATAGGGAAACACCGTCTCGTCGAGCACGACGTCACGGGAGATGTAAATACGACCAGTGGAGCGATCAAGGCACTTGTAGCCTTTATGCATGGGACTGTAACCAAGAAACACACACATCCTAGAGTGAAACTCGAGTTTACATGAATTGTACTTACGCAAACTAGGCCAACACGCACAACCAAAAGTGCGGAGCAAAGAATACTCAGGAAGCATGTTGAGGAGGCGAAACACGGATGTGGCATTGTTGATAACAGTCATAGGTGAAGGAAATATGCCCTAGAGGCAATAATAAAGTTATTATTTATTTCCTTATTTCATGATAAATGTTTATTATTCATGCTAGAATTGTATTAACTGGAAACATCATACATGTGTGAATACATAGACAAACATAGTGTCACTAGTATGCCTCTATTTGACTAGCTCGTTGAATAAAAGATGGTTAAGTTTCCTAGCCATAGACATGAGTTTTCATTTGATTAACGGGATCACATCATTAGAGAATGATGTGATTGATTTGACCCATTCCGTTAGCTTAGCACTTGATCATTTAGTATGTTGTTATTGCTTTCTTCATGACTTATACATGTTCCTATGACTAAGAGATTATGCAACTCCCGTTTACCGGAGGAACACTTTGTGTGCTACCAAACGTCAGAACGTAACTGGGTGATTATAAAGGTGCTTTACAGGTGTCTCCAAAGGTACTTGTTGAGTTGGCGTATTTCGAGATTAGGATTTGTCACTCCGATTGTCGGAGAAGTATCTCTGGGCCCACTCGGTAATGCACATCACTATAAGCCTTGCAAGCGTTGTAACTAATGAGTTAGTTGCGGGATGATGTATTACGAAATGAGCAAAGAGACTTGACGGTAACGAGATTGAGCTAGGTATTGAGATACCGACGATCGAATCTCGGGTAAATAACATACCGATGACAAAGGCAACAACGTATGTTGTTATGCGGTTTGACCGATAAAGATCTTCGTAGAATATGTAGGAGCCAATATGAGCATCCAGGTTCCGCTATTGGTTATTGACCGGAGATGTGTCTCGGTCATGTCTACATAGTTCTCGAAACCGTAGGGTCCGCACGCTTAACGTTCGGTGACGATTTATATTATGAGTTCATGTTTTTTGATGTACCGAAGGTAGTTCGGAGTCCCGGATGAGATTGGGGACATGACGGGGAGTCTCAAAATGGTCGAGACATAAAGATCGATATATTGGACGACTATATTCGGACATCGGAAAGGTTCCGAGTTATTTGGGTATTTTCGGAGTACCGGGGAGTTACAGGAATTCGACGGGAGAAGTATTGGGCCTTATTGGGCCATACGGGAACAGAGAAGTGAGGCCAAAAGGAAGGAGGCGCGCGCCCCCCCTCTGGTCCGAACTGGACAAGGGGTGCAGCCCCCTTTTCCTTCTCCCTCTCCCCCTCTTTCCTTCTCTCCTACTCCGAAATGGAAAGGGAAATCCTACTAGGACTTGGGAGTCCTAGTAGGACTCCCCACACTTGCCGCGCCCCCTCAAGGCCAGCCTCTACCTCGCTCCTTGATATACAGGGGCAGGGGGCACCTCTAGACACAACAATTAATCTCTTGATCTCTTAGCCGTGTGCAGTGCCCCCTCCACCATATTCCACCTCGGTAATATCGTAGCGGTGCTTAGGCGAAGCCCTGCGTCGGTAGCATCATCAACACCATCATCACGCAGTCGTGCTGACGGAACTCGCCCGCAAAGCTCTGCTGGATCGGAGTTCGTGGGACGTCATCGAGCTGAATGTGTGCTGAACTCGGAGGTGTCGTACGTTCGGTACATGATCGGTCGGATCGTGAAGACGTACGACTACATCAACCGCGTTATGCTAAACGCTTCCGCTTTCGGTCTGCGAGGGTACGTGGACACACTCTCCCTTCTCGTTGCTATGCATCACCATGATCTTGCGTGTGCGTAGGAAATTTCTGAAATTACTACGTTCCCCAACAGTTGCATCCGAGCCATGTTTTATGCGTAGATGTTATATGCACGAGTAGAACATAAGTGAGTTGTCGGCGATACTAGTCATACTGCTTACCAGCATGTCACACTTTGGTTCGGCGGTATTGTTGGATGAAGCGGCCCGGACCGACATTACGTGTACGCTTACGCGAGACTGGTTTTACCGCCATGCTTTGCACACAGGTGACTAGCGGGTGTCAGTTTCTCCAACTTTAGTTGAACCAAGTGTGGCTACACCCGGTCCTTGAGAAGGCTAAAACGTCACTAACTTGACAAACTATCATTGTGGTTTTGATGCGTAGGTAAGAACGGTTCTTGCTCAGCCCGTAGCAGCCACGTAAAACTTGCAACAACAAAGTAGAGGACGTCTAACTTGTGTTTGCAGGGCATGTTGTGATGTGATATGGTCAATGCATGATGCTATATTTTCTTGTATGAGATGATCATGTTTTGTAACCAAGTTATCGGCAACTGGCAGGAGCCATATGGCTATCGCTTTATTGTATGCAGTGCAATCGCCCTGTAATTGCTTTACTTTATCACTAAGCGGTAGCGATAGTCGTATAAGCAATAGTTGGCGAGACGAAAACGATGCTACGATGGAGATCAATGTGTCGCGCCGGTGACGATGGTGATCATGACGGTGCTTCGGAGATGAAGATCACAGGCACAAGATGATGATGGCCATATCATATCACTTATATTGATTGCATGTGATGTTTATCTTTTATGCATCTTATCTTGCTTTGATTCACGGTAGCATTATAAGATGATTTATCACTAACTTTCAAGATAAAAGTGTTCTCCCTGAGTATGCACCGTTGCCAAAGTTCGTCGTGCCCAGACACCACATGATGATCGGGTGTGATAAGCTCTACGTTCATCTACAACGGGTGCAAGCCAGTTTTGCACACGCAGAATACTCAGGTTAAACTTGACGAGCCTAGCATATGCAGATATGGCCTCGGTACACTGGAGACCGAAAGGTCGAGCGTGAATCATATAGTAGATATGATCAACATAGTGATGTTCACCACTCAAAACTACTCCATCTCACGTGATGATCGGACATGGTTTAGTTGATTTGGATCACGTGATCACTTAGATGATTAGAGGGATGTCTATGTAAGTGGGAGTTCTTAAGTAATATGATTAAATTTATCATGAACTTAGTCCTGATAGTATTTTGCAAATTATGTTGTAGATCAATAGCTTGCGTTGTTGTTTCCCTATGTTTTATATGTGTTCCTAGAGAAAACTATGTTGAAAAACAATGGTGGCAATGATGCGGACTGGGTCCGTGATCTGAGGTTTATCCTCATTGCTGCACAGAAGAATTATGTCCTTGATGCACTTATAGGTGACAGACCTATTGCAGGAGCAGATGCAGACGTTATGAACGTTTGGCTAGCTCAATATGATGACTACTTGATAGTTTAGTGCATCATGCTTAACGGCTTAGAATCGGGAATTCAAAGACGTTTTGAACGTCATGGACCATATGAGATGTTCCAGGAGTTGAAGTTAATATTTCAGGCAAATACCCGAGTTGAGAGATATGAAGTCTCCAACATGTACTATAGCTAAAAGATGGAGGAGAATTGTTGAACAAGTGAGCATGTTCTCAGATTGTCTGGGTACTACAATCGCTTGAATCAAGTGGGAGTTAATCTTCCAGATAAGATAGTGATGGACAAAGTTCTCTAGTCACCATCACCAAGTTACTCGAACTTCGTGATGAACTATGGTATGCAAGGGATGACGAAAACGATTCCCGAGCTCTTCGTGATGTTGAAATCGACGAAGGTAGAAATCAAGAAAGAGCATCAAGTGTTGATGATAGACAAGACCACTAGTTTCAAGAAAAGGGCAAAGGGAAAGAAAGGGAAACTTCAAGTAGAATGGCAAGCAAGTTTTCACTCCCGTGAAGAACCCCAAAGCTGGACCAAAGCCTGAAACCGAGTGCTTCTACTACAAAGGAAATGGTCACTGGAAGCGGAAATACCCTGAATATTTGGTGGATAAGTAGGATGGCAAAGTGAACAAGGGTATATTTGATATACAGGTTAATGATGTGTACCTTACTAGTGTTTATAGTAGCCCCTGGGTATTTGATACTTGTTCGGTTGCTAAAAATTAGTAACTTGAAACAGGAGTTACAGAATAAACAGAGACTAGTTGAGGGTGAAGTGATGATGTGTGTTGGAAGTGGTTCCAAGATTGATATGATCATCATCGCACACTCCCTATACTTTCGGGATTAGTGTTAAACCTAAATAAATGTTATTTGGTGTTTGCGTTGAGCATGAATATGATTTGTTCATGTTTATTGCAATACGGTTATTCATTTAAATTCAGAGAATCATTGTTGTTCTGTTTACATGAATAAAACCTTCGATGGTCATACACCCAATGAAAATAGTTTGTTGGATCTCGATCGTAGTGATACACATATTCATAATATTGATGCCAAAAGATGCAAAGTTGATAATGATAGTGCAAGTTATTTGTGGCACTGCCGTTTGGGTCATATCGGTTTAAAGCGCATGAAGAAACTCCATAAAGATGGACTTTTGAATCACTTGATTATGAATCATTTGATGCTTGCGAACCGTGCCTTATGGGCAACATGACTAAAACTTAGTTCTCCTGAACAATGGAACGAGCTACTGACTTTTTGGAAATAATACATACCGATGTATGCGGTCCAATCAGTGTTGATGCTCGTGGCGGGTATCGTTATTTTTTGACCTTCACAGATGATTTGAGCAGATATGAGTATATCTACTTAATGAAGCACAAGTCTGAAACATTTGAAAAATTCAAAGAATTTCAGAGTGAAGTGGAGAATCATCGTAACAAGAAAATAAAGTTTCTACAATCTGATCGTAGAGGAAAATATTTGAGTTACGAGTTTGGCCTTCATTTAAAAACAATGTGGAATAGTTTCACAGCTCATGCCACATGGAACACCACAACGTAATGGTGTGCCCGAACGTCGTAGCCGCACTTTATTGGATATGGTGCGACTATGATGTATCTTACCGATTTACCACTGTCGTTTTGGGGTTATGCATTAGAGATAGCTGCATTCACTTTAAACAGGGCACCATCAAAATCCGTTGAGACGACGCCTTATGAACTGTGGTTTGGCAAGAAACCAAAGTTGTCGTTTCTTAAAGTTTTGGGCTGCAATGCTTATGTGAAAAAGTTTCAACCTGATAAGCTCGAACCCAAATCAGAGAAGAGTGTCTTCATAGAATACCTAAAGGAAACTATTGGGTACACCTTCTATCACAGATCCGAAGGCAAGATATTCGTTGCTAAGATGGATCCTTTCTAGAGAGGAGTTTCTCTTGAAAGAAGTGAGTGGGAGGAAAGTATAGCTTGATAAGGTAATTGTACCTTCTCCCGAATTGGAAAGTAGTTCATCACAGAAATCAGTTTCAGTGATTCCTGCACCAATTAGTGAGGAAGCTAATGATGATTGTCATGAAACTTCAAATCAAGTTACTACAGAACCTCGTAGGTCTTCCAGAGTACGGTCTACACCAGAATGGTACGGTAATTCTATTATGAAAGTCATGTTACTAGACCATGATGAACCTACGAACTATGAGGAAGCGATGATGAGCCCAGATTCCGCGAAATGGCTTGAGGCCATGAAATCTGAGATGGGATCCATATATGGGAACAAAGTGTGGACTTTGGTGGACTTGCCCGATGATCGGCAAGCCATAGAAAATGAATGGATCTTCAAGAGGAAGATAGACACTGATAGTAGTGTTACTATCTACAAAGCTCGAATTGTCGCAAAAGGTTTGTCGACAAGTTCAAGATGTTGAATACGATGAGATTTTTTCACTCGTGTCGATGCTTAAATCTGTCTGAATCATGTTAGCAATTGCCACATTTATGAAATCTGGCAAATGGATGTCAAAACTGCATTCCTTAATGGGTATTAAAGAAGAGTTGTATATGATGCAACCAGAAGGTTTTGTCAATCCTGTAAGTGATAAAAAAATGTGCAAGCTCCAGAGATCCATCTATGGACTGGTGCAAGCATATCGGAGTTGGAATATACGCTTTGATGAGTTCATTGAAGCATATGGTTTTATACAGATTTTTGGAGAAGCCTGTATTTACAAGAAAGTGAGTGGGAGCTCTGTAGCATTTCTAATATTATATGTGGATGACATATTGTTGATTGGAAATGATATAGAATTTCTGGATAGCATAAAGGGATATTTGAAAAGAGTTTTTTAAAGTAAGACCTCGGTGAAGCTGCTTACACATTGAGCATCAAGATCTATAGAGATAGATCAAGACGCTTGATAAGTTTTTTCAATAAGTACATACCTAGATAAGATTTTGAAGTATTTCTAAATGGAACAGTCAAAGAAGGAGTTCTTGCCTCTGTTGCAAGGTGTGAAGTTGAGTAAGACTCAAAACACGACCATGGAAGAAAATAGAAAGAGAATAAAAAATCATTCCCTATGCCACAGTAATAGGTTCTATTAAGTATGCTATGTTGTGTACCAGACCTATTGTATACCTTGCTCTGAGTTTGGCAAGGGAGTACAATTTTGATCTAGGAGTAGATCACTGGACAACAGTCAAGAATATCCTTAGTGAGGACTAAGGAAAAATTTCTCGATTATGGAGGTGAAAAAAGAGCACGTCGTAAAGAGTTACATCGGTGCAAGCTTTTACACCGATCCAGATGACTCTAAGTCTCAATCTGGATACATATTGAAAGTGGGAGAAATTAGATATAGTAGCTCCGTGCATAGCATTGTAAACATAGAATATTTGAAAAATACATAAGGCTCTGAATGTGACAGACCCGTTGACTAAACTTCTCTCATGAGCAAAACATGATCATACCTTAGTACTCTTTGGTTGTTAATCACATAGCGATGTGAACTAGATTCTTGGTTCTAGTAAACCCTTTGGGTGTTGATCACATGACGATGTGAACTATGGGTATTAATCACATACAGATGTGAATATTGGTGTTAAATCACATGGCGATGTTAACTAGATTATTGACTCTAGTGCAAGTGGGAGACTGAAGGAAATATGCCCTAGAGGCAATAATAAAGTTATTATTTATTTCCTTATTTCATGAAAATTGTTTATTATTCATGCTAGAATTGTATTAACCGGAAACATAATACATGTGTGAATACATAGTCAAACATAGTGTCACTAGTATGCCTCTACTTGACTAGCTCGTTGAATCAATGATGGTTAAGTTTCCTAGCCATAGACATGAGTTGTCATGACTTGACCCATTCTGTTAGCTTAGCACTTGATCGTTTAGTATGTAGCTATTGCTTTCTTCATGACTTATACATGTTCCTATGACTATGAGATTATGCAACTCCCGTTTACCGGAGGAACACTTTGTGTTCTACCAAACATCACAATGTAACTGGGTGATATAAAGGTGCTCTACAGGTGTGTCCAAAGGTACTTGTTGAGTTGGCGTATTTCGAGATTAGGATTTGTCCCTCTGATTGTCGGAGAGGTATCTCTGGGCCCACTCGGTAACGCACATCACTATAAGCCTTGCAAGCATTGTAATTAAAGAGTTAGTTGCGGGATGATGTATTACGGAACGAGTAAAGAGACTTGCGGTAACGAGATTGAGCTAGGTATTGAGATACCGACGATCGAATATGGGGTAAGTAACAAACCGATGACAAAGGGAACAACGTATGTTGTTATGCGGTTTGATCGATAAAGATCTTCGTAGAATATGTAGGAGCCAATATGAGCATCCAGGTTCCGCTATTGGTTATTGACCGGAGACGTGTCTCGGTCATGTCTACATAGTTCTCGAACCCGTAGGGTCCGCACGCTTAACGCTCGGTGACGATTTATATTATGAGATTATGTTTTTTGATGTACCTAAGGTAGTTTAGAGTCCCGAATGAGATCGGGGACATGACGAGGAGTCTCGAAATGGTTGAGACGTAAAGATCAATATATTGGACGACTATATTCGGACATCAGAAAGGTTCCGAGCGATTCGGGTATTTTCGGACTACCTGGGAGTTACGGGAATTCACCGGGAGAAGTATTGTGCCTTATTGGGCCATACGGGAATCGAGAAGAGAGGCCAAAAGGAAGGAGGCGCGCGCCCCCCCTCTGGTCCGAATTGGACAAGGGGTGCAAACCCCTTTTCCTTCTCCCTCTCCCCCTCTTTCCTTCTCTCCTACTCCGAAAAGGAAAGGGGAATCCTACTAGGACTTCGGAGTCCTAGCAGGACTCCCCACACTTGGCGAGCCCCCTCTAGGGCCGGCCTCTCCCGCCCTCCTTTATATACGGGGGCAGGGGGCACCTCTAGACACAACAATTGATCTCTTGATCTCTTAGCCGTGTGCGGTGCCCCCCTCCACCATATTCCACCTCGGTAATATCGTAGCGGTGCTTAGGCAAAGCCCTGCGTCGGTAGCATCATCAACACCGTCATCACGCAGTCGTGCTGACGGAACTCACCTGGAAAGCTCTGCTGGATCGGAGTTCGTGGGAAGTCATCGAGCTGAACGTGTGCTGAACTCGGAGGTGCCGTACGTTCGGTACTTGATCGGTCAGATCGTGAAGACGTACGACTACATCGACCGCATTGTGATAAACGCTTCCGCCTAAGGTTCGTACTTACACTAGTGCAAGTTCTCTCAACAATAATGACATAATTGGATCATATAACTATCCCTCAACATGCAACAAAGAGTCACTCCAAAGTCAGTAATAGTTGAGAACAAACGAAGAGATTATTGTAGGCTACAAAACCACCTCAAAGTTATCCTTTCTGATTGATCTATTCAAAAGTCCGCAGTAAAATAACACGAAGCTATTCTTTCTGTTCGATCTATCCTAGAGTTCGTACTACAATAACACCTTAAGGCACAAATCAACCAAAACCCTAATGTCACCTAGATACTCCAATGTCACCTCAAGTATCCGTGGGTATGATTATACGATATGCATCACATCAATCTCAGATTCATCTATTCAACCAACACAAAGTACTTCAAAGAGTGCCCCAAAGTTTCTACCGGAGAGTCAAGAAGAAAACGTGTGCCAACCACTATGCATAAGTTCACAAGGTCAAGGAACCCGCAAGTTGATCACCAAAACATACATCAAGTCAATCAATAGAATACACCATTGTCACCACGGGCATCCCACGCAAGACATACATCAAGTGTTCTCAAATCCTTAAAGACTCAATCCAATAAGATAACTTCAAAAGGAAAACTCAATTCATTACAACAGAGTAGAGGGGGAGAAACATCATAAGATCCAACTATAATTGCAAAGCTCGCGATACATTAAAATCGTGCCAAATTAAGAACAGAGAGAGAGAGAGAGAGAGAGAGAGAGAGAGAGAGAGAGAGAGAGAGAGAGAGAGAGAGAGAGATCAAACACATAGCTATTGGTACATACCCTCAGCTCCGAGGGTGAACTACTCCCTCCTCGTCCGCTGGAATGATGAAGAAGGCCACCGGAGAGGGATTCCCCCCTCCGACAGGGTGCCGGAACGGGCTCCCGAGAGGTTTTTGGTGGCTATAGAGGCTTGCGACGGTGGAACTCCCGATCTAGGTTATTTTCTAGAGGTTTCTGTATTTATAGGAATTTTGGCGTATATCTCACGTCAGGGGGGTCTCCAAGCTGTCCACAAGATAGGGGGGCGCGCCCAGGTTGGTAGGGCACGCCCCCTACCCTTGTGGGCTACCCGGGACTCTTCTGGCACAACTCTTTTACTCCGAGGGCTTCTTTTGCTCCATAAAAAATCATCAAAAATTGGCACGTCAATTGGACTCTGTCTGGTATTCCTTTTCTGTAAAACTAAAAAACAAGGAAAAACAAAAACTAGCACTGGGCTCTAGGTTAATAGTTAGTCCCAAAAATCATATAAAATAGCATATAAATGCATATAAAACATCCTAGATGGATAATATAATAGCATGGAACAATCAAAAATTATAGATACGTTGGAGACGTATCATATCGCTCAAGCTTGGGGGAGGCTTAAGTCAATGTTATATCCATGCCCCAATCTTGAGCTCTCGAGAGAATTATCATTCAAAAAATTTATGCTCTACTTTCTCTCAATAATCGCTCCATGCTCGATACTTCTTGTACTGGTTCTTTTATGATGAAGACTATTAAATTCAGATGGGGTTTATTGGAAAGAATTAAATGCAACTCCGAAGATTGGGAACTCGACGAAGGTAAGGAGTCAGGTATAACACCTAAGTTTGATTGTGTTAAATCTTTTATCGATACCGATGCTTTTCGTGAGTTTAGCACTAAATATGGACTTGACTCTGAGATAGTAGCTTCTTTTTGTGAATCATTTGCTACTCATGTTGATCTCCCTAAGGAGAAGTGGTTTAGATATCATCCTCCCATTGAAGTAAAAGTAGTTGAACCTATTAAAGTTGAAGAAAAGAGTATCACTTATAATGTTGATCCTATTGTTCCTACTGCTTATATTGAGAAACCACCTTTCCCTATTAGAATAAAGGATCATGCTAAAGCTTGAACTATGGTTCGTAAGAGTAATGCTAGAACACCGACACCCTCTGAGCAAATTAAAGTTGAACATAGTATTGCTATGGTTAAGGATCTCTTGGTCGATAATATTGATGGGCATGTTATTTAATTCTGTGATGAAGCTGCTAGAATTGCTAGACCCGATACTAAAAATAAATATAGACCTTTTGTTGGCATGCATGTTGCTTCTGCTAAAATAGGATATCATTCTTATCATGGCTTATGTGATATGGGTGCTAGGTGTCAGTCCAATACCTTATACTTTGTACAAAGAAATTATGCATGATATTGCACTTGCTGAGATAGAAGATATTGGTGTTACGATTAAGCTTGCCAATAGAGATACTATTTCACCAATCAGGATTGTTAGAGATGTTGAAGTCTTGTGTGGGTTGATTAAATATCCTACTGATTTTCTTGTTCTTGCTTCCCCACAAGATGATTTTTGTCCCATTATATTTGGTAGAACCTTCATGAATACAAGGATATTGTTACTATTGGTTTAGGAGACATATGTCATGATTTTAATTTTTCTGAATTCCGTAGACAACCCCATGATAAAGAATTGCCTAGTGAAGATGGCATTATTGGTCTTGCTTCTATTGCCGTGCCTCCTAATGATCCTCTAGAACAATATTTGCTAGACCATGAAAATGATATGTTTATGAATGAAAGACGGGAAATAGATGAAGTATTCTTTAAACAGGGACCTATTTTGAAACACAACTTGCCTGTTAAAATCCTGATACTCTTATTATTAGTGCTAACCTTTCAGAGCAGGAACAAGATAAATTATTGAAAACTCTGAAGAAGCACCGTGCTGCTATTGGATATACTATTCATGATCTTAAGGGCATTAGTCCCACTCTATGCCAACACAAAATAAAATTGGAGACGCTAAACCGATTGTTGATCACCAACGATTGTTAAATCCTAAGATGGAAGAAGTGGTAAGAAATGAAATACTAAAGCTTCTGGAGGTAGTATAATTTATCCTGTTGCTGATAGTCAATGGGTAAGTCATGTCCATTGTGTCCCTAAGAAGGCAGGTATTACTGTTGTTCCTAATGATAAAGATGAATTGATCCCACAAAGAATTGTTTCAGGTTATAGAATGTTAATTGATTTCCGCAAATTAAATAAAGCTACTAGAAAAGATCATTACCCTTTACCTTTTTGATCAAATGCTAAAAAGATTATCCAAACATATACATTTTTGCTTTCTAAATGGTTATTCTGGTTTCTCTCAAATATCTGTGTCAAAAGAGGATCAGGATAAGACCACTTTTACTTGCCCTTTTGGTACCTTTGCTTATAGACGTATGCCTTTTGGTCTATGGAATGCACCTGCTACCTTTCAAAGATGCATGGCTGCTATATTCTCTGATTTTTGTGAAAAGATTGTTGAGGTTTTCATGGATGATTTCTCCGCGTATGGAACTTCTTTTGATGATTGCTTAAGCAACCTTGATCGAGTCTTGAAGAGATGTGAAGAAACTAATCTTGTCTTCAATTGGGAAAAGTGCCACTTTATGGTTAATGAAGGTATTGTCTTGGGTCATAAAATTTCTGAAAGAGGTATTGAGGTTGATGAAGCTAAAGTTGATGCTATTGAAAAGATGTCGTGTCCCAAGGACATCAAAGGTATAAGAAGTTTCCTTGGTCATGCCGGTTTTTATAGAAGGTTCATTAAAGACTTCTCAAAAATATCTAGGCCTCTGACTAATCTCTTACAAAAAGATGTTCCTTTTGTCTTTGATGATGATTGTGTAGAAGCATTTAAAATACTTAAGATAGGCTTGATTTCTGCACCTATTGTTCAGCCACCTGATTGGAATTTACCCTTTGAAATCATGTGTGATGCTAGTGATTATGTTGCAGGTGTTGTTCTAAGACAAAGAGTTGATAAAAAATTAAATGTTATCCAATATGCTAGTAAAAATCTAGACAGTGCCCGGAGAAATTATGCTACTACTGAAAAAGAATTTTTAGCAGTTATATTTGCTTGTGATAAGTTTAGACCTTATATTGTTGATTACAAAGTTACTGTTCACACTGATCGTGCTGCTATTAAATACCTTATGGAAAAGAAAGATGCTAAACCTAGAATTATTAGATGGGTTCTCTAGCTACAAGAATTTGATTTGCATATTATTGATAGAAAGGGAGCTAAGAACCCCGTTGCAGACAACTTGTCTAGGTTAGAGAATGTTCTTGATGACCCACTACCTATTGATGATAGCTTTCCTGATGAACAACTAGATGTCATAAATGCTTCTCAAACTGCTCCATGGTATGCTGATTATGCTATTACATTGTTGCTAAATTTATACCACCTAGTTTAACATACCAGCAAAAGAAAAAGTGTTTCTATGATTTAAGACATTACTTTTGGGATGACCCACACCTTTATAAGGAAGGAGTAGATAGTGTTATTAGACGTTGTGTACCTGAGCATGAACATCAACAGATCCTACACAAGTGTCACTCCGAGGCATATGGAGGACACCGCGCTGGAGATAGAACTGCACATAAGATATTGCAATCCGTTTTTTATTGGCCTACCCTCTTTAGAGATGCCCATAAGTTTGTCTTAAGAATTGGTAATATTACTAGACGTCAAGAATTGCCTATGAACTATTCACTTGTTATTGAACCATTTGATGTTTGGGGCTTAGATTATATGGGACTGTTTCCTTCCTCTAATGGATATACACATATTTTAGTTGATGTTGATTACGTTACTAAGATAGTAGAGGCTATTCCATTTAGTAGTGCTGATCATAACACTTCTATTAAGATGCTTAAAGAAGTTATTTTTCCGAAGTTTGGAGTCCCTAGATACTTAATGACTGATGGATGGTTTACATTTTGTTCATGGTGCTTTTCATAAGATGCTTGATAAGTATGATGTTAATCATAGAATTGCATCTCCATACCATCCACAGTCTAGCGGTCAAGTAGAATTAAGTAATAGAGAGCTTAAATTAATTTTGCAAAAGACTGTTAATAGATATAGAAAGAATTGGTCCAAGAAACTTAACAATGCATTATGGGCCTATAGAACTGCATATAAAAATCATATGGGTATGTCTCCGTATAAAATGGTCTACAGAAAAGCATGTCACTTACCTCTCGAACTAGAACATAACGCATATTGGGCTATTAAAGAGCTCAATTATGATTTCAAACTTAACGGTGAGAAGAGGCTATTTGACATTAGCTAACTTGATGAATGGAGAACCCAGGCCTATGAGAATGCCAAACTGTTTAAAGAAAAAATTAAGAGATGGCATAACAAAGGATACAAAAGCGTGAGTATAATGTAGGTGATTATGTTTTGCTATACAACTCTCATTTAAGATTTTTTGTAGGAAAACTTCTTTCTAAATGGGAAGGTCCTTACGTTATCGAGGAGGTCTATCGTTCCGGAGCCATAAAAATCGACAACTTCGAAGGCACAAATCCGAAGGTGGTGAATGGTCAAAGAATCAAACATTATATCTCAGATAATCACATAAATGTTGAAACAAATGTTATTGACACCGTAACCCCGGAGGAGTACATAAGGGACAATTTCCAGAGCATTTCACACTCTGAAAAGGAATAGGTATGTGGTACGGTAAGTAAACCGACTACAAAATTGTTCTAATAGCAATTTTTCTCCGTTTTGGAATATTTAAGAAAATAGGAAAATAAGAAGTAGTCCGGAAAGGACACGAAGCGTCCACGAGGGTGGAGAGCGTGCCCAACCCCCCCGGGCGCGCCCCCCTACCTCGTGCCTCGTGTGCCATCCGGACTCCATTTTCTTGCATGATACTTCTTTGGGTCAGTAAAAGTTTATTATATAATCTCCCAAAGGTTTTTACCAACGTACCACGATAAAATCCTCTGCTTTTGTTTCGAGCTGTTTTTCTAACAGATCTAGATCACCATGACGTCATCAAGCGCCCCCAGGGACAAGTTTTTTGAGAAGGCCATCAACCCCTACCTCGCGGAGGTGCTACAGCATCCTCTAACCATTGAGATGCGCGAGGGGGTGCTGCACATCCGCGATGTTGAGGGACCAAGGAGGACCGGAAGTGTGGAGACAAGAATAGAAGCAATGGGGTAACTAGTTTTCAAGTGCCAAGGGATGGTGGAACGCGGACTCAACGCGAACCACATGATGATTGCGGAGTTCACCAACAACCACAAGCTTCACGAGAAGATCGAGCACCTCCAAGCCCAGATCTATGACCTGCAAAACCAAAACTGTGAGTATGAATATAGATTCAAGAGGATGAGTTTGGATGCAGATTTGAGGATCCCGGAGACTGGATCATCCTACTATGATGGTGAGCCTATGCCTTGGAATATGGAAAACAAGCCTACATCATCAACAACTCCATCATCACCACCTCTGAAGAAAGAGACGTAAACACATGGGTATGGGCACTCCCCTTAGCAACTGCCAAGCTTGGGAGAAGTGCCCCCGTATCGTATCACCATCACACTTCCATCTTTACCCTTTTTCTTAGTTTTATCCTTTTGGTTATATCTTGATCCAGTAGAATAAAGTTTTAGTATGATCTAGCTTTGAGTTTTGTGTTGATCCCTATCTATGTAATCGAGTCCGTGAGCTATTTGAGTCGAGGGCTTTGCTATCTTGCTATGATCTTGAGGGAATAAAAGAAAAAGAAAGAATAAAATGAAACAAAAAGATCATATTGATCTTATGGAGAGTGATGACTTCACATATAAAGAGTATGATGAATAAAAGTTGTTGAGAGTTGACAAACATAGTTTTGGTCATCGTTGCAATTAATAGGAAGTAATAAAGAAAGAGAGGTTTTCACATATAAATATACTATCTTGGACATCTTCTATGATTGTGAGCACTCATTAAAATATGACATGCTCAAAAGTTGATGTTGGACAAGGAAGACAACGTAATGGGTTATGCTTTCTTATATCCGAAATAAATTATATTGTCATGGATCATCCAACATGTTGAGCTTGCCATTCCCCATCATGCTAGCCAAAATCTTTGCACCTAGTAGAGATACTACTTGTACTCCCAAACATCCCTAAACCCAGTTTTGCCATGAGAGTCCACCATACCTACCTATGGAGTGAGTAAGATCCTGATATATATACCCAATTGGATGTGGGTTTTCATAAAAGCATTATTGTATACACTACCCTTGAGGTAAAAGGTTAGGAGGCAAAACTATAAGCCCCTATCTTTCTCTGTGTCCGATTAAAACTTCATACCCATAAGTATCTCGTGAGTGTTAACAATTTTGAAAGACTAAATGAGAGTTGAGTATGTGGACTTGCTGAAAAGCTCTTATATTTGACTCTTTCCGATGTTATGATAAATTGTAATTACTTCAAAGACTAAGATTATAGTTTGCTAGTTTTCAATGAAGTTTCTGATTCATACTTGACATTGTGAATAGATTGTTACTTTAAGCATAAGAAATCATATGACAACATATATATGTTGTTCTTCTAAGAATGATCATGATGCCCTCATGTCCGTATTTTATTTTATCGAAACCTCTATCTGCAAACATGTGGACATATTTTTCGATATCGACTTCTGCTTGAGGACAAGAGAGGTCTAAGCTTGGGGGAGTTGATACGTCCATTTTGCATCATGCTTTTATATCGATATTTATTGCAATATGGGTTGTTACTACACATTATGTTAGAATACTTATGCCTTTTCTCTCTTATTTTAGAAGGTTTACATGAAGAGGGAGAATGCCGGCAGCTAGATTCTGGGCTGGAAGAGGAGCAAACTATTAGAGACCTATTCTGCACAAATCCAAAAGTCCTGAAACTCCACGAAAGTCAGTTTTGGAATACATTTAAAATATTGGTCGAAGAAAGCACCAGAAGGGGGCCACCCACTGTCCACGAGGGTGGGGGCGCGCCGTACCCCCCTGGGCGCGCCCCTGCCTCGTGGGCCACATGGAAGCCCCCCGATGACCATCTTCTGGTATAAAGTGTCTTTTGCCCTGGAAAAAATCATAAGGAAGCATTCGGGATGAAGCGCAGCCGTCTCGAGGCGGAACCTTGGCCGAACCAACCTAGGGCTCTGGCGGAGCTGTTTTGCCGGCGAAACATCCCTCCAGGATGGGGAAATCGTCACCATCGTCGTCACCATCGTCATCACCATCAATCCTCTCATATGGAGGGGGTCAATCTCCATCAACATGTTCACCACCACCATCTCCTCTCAAACCCTAGTTCATCTCTTGGATCCGATCTTTGTCTCAAAACCTCAGATTGGTACCTGTGTGTTGCTAGTAGTGTGGATTACTCCTTGTAATTGATGCTGGTTGGTTTATTTGGTGGAAGATCATATGTTCATATCCTTTATGCATATTAATACCCCTCTGATTATGAACATGGATATGATTTGTGAGTAGTTACGTTTGTTCCTGAGGACATGGGAGAAGTCTTGTTATAAGTAGTCATGTGAATTTGGTATTCGTTTGATATTTTGATGAGATGTATGTTGTCTTTCCTCTAATGGTGTTATGTGAACGTCGACTACATGAAACTTCACCATTGTTTGGCCCTAGAGGAAGGCATTGGGAAGTAATAAGTAGATGATGGGTTGCTTGAGTGACAGAAGCTTAAATCCTAGTTTATGCGTTGCTTCGTAAGGGGCTAATTTGGATCCATATGTTTCATGCTATGGTTAGGTTTACCTTAATTCTTCTTTCGTAGTTGTGGATGCTTGCGAGAGGGGTTAATCATAAGTGGGATGCTTGTCCAAGGAAGGGAAGTACCCAAGCACCGGTCCACCCACATATCAAATTATCAAAGTAATGAACGCGAATCATATAAGCATGATGAAAACTAGCTTGACGATAATTCCCATGTGTCCTCGGGAGCGCTTTCCTTTATATAAGAGTTTGTCCAGGCTTATACTTTGCTACAAAAAGGATTGGGCCACCTTGCTGCACCTTGTTTACTTTTGTTACTTGTTACCCGTTACGAACTACCTTGTCACAAAACTATCTATTACCGATAATTTCAGTGCTTGCGGAGAATACCTTACTGGAAACCGCTTGTCATTTCCTACTGCTCCTCGTTTTCCTTGTCGGTCCTCTCATATGATAACTTTTCCTGAGCCTTGGGAGATGGACCGTATTCAAATTGCTTCCCTCCTCTGCTTATACTGCTAGACACCAGAGCGGCATCCTCTCTCTTCTGCCGTTGCTGATGCGGCGGAGTCCTCACGCCGGACGAGGCGGAGTGCTCCGACGTGCCGCGGGAGGCAGAGGAGGAGCTGGAGGAGGAGCAGTAGTGCCCTCACGCGCCGGAGGAGGCGGAGTGCTCGTCGGAGGAGGCGAAGGAGCCGCGGTGCCGTCACACGCCGGAGGAGGCGGAGTGCCCTGATCACTCGCCGGATGAGGAGGTGGAGTGCCCTGACTCACCGGAGGAGGAGGCGTCCAGTTTGGAAGCTTGATGTACTCCTTCCTCCAAAGACTTGTACTCCATACACTAGTAGGAAAAGGGTCAAATGTTCAGCACATTAGCACCGGTTTGCAGATGAACCGGCACTAATGGTCACATTAGTGCCGGTTCAAACGGCTAGCCGGTCGTTGATCATTAGTACCTGTTCATGGAGAACCTTGATTATCGGTTAAAGCCACGAACCGGTACTAACGAGGCCGTGGTAGGCTTTTGTCAGGCTGGGGCCCCACCAAGCATGTTTAGTACCGGTTCGTGCAACAAACTGGTGATAAAGTTATTTAGTTACAATTGTTTTTTAGTACCACCTCACTCGGCTAAAAAGGTTCTTACCACCTTAAATATGTTACTTCTCAAACTATCACAACCACTTGGTCTTCAGTGAACTTTATGTGTAGGATCTGTGGCTGCAATAGGAGTCTTCGCCGGTTCTTAAACCGGGGTAGATTCCTATTGACAATTTAGATTCTACACAGAAAGATCATTGGTGATCTATGTATTTTTTATGTATATTTTCACATGTTTACACGGACGAAAACTTACACCGACATCAAACTTTCAACCCTTTCTGACATCACGAAAACTCATCTATTACACCGGCACTTCATTTTTTTAAACTTATTACAACTCCAGACTTTTTTGCGTTCAGTATGCACCATTCAAGCCCACGACATAAACTTTCAACCCTTTCTGACATCATTTGCTATTTTTCATGCATTTAAAGATTTGTTTTTAGCTAAATGATCCTGAAATTGAAAAGCACTACAAATGAACTCTGAAAAGGTTGGAACTTGGCATGGTATCATCATTTCACCCACATAGCATGTGCGAAAAAGTAGAGAGGGTTACGGCAAAAACTGTATGCACCTCGTGTACAAACTGGACAATCTCTTTCGAAGTATCAGGGTTTCGGACGAAAACTCATCTGTTACACCGACACTTCATTTTTTATACTTATTAGAACTCTAGAAGTTCTTTGCATTCAATATGAACCATTCAAGGCCACGTCATAAACTTTCAACCCTTGTTGACATCATTTGCTATTTTTCATGCATTTAAAGATTTGCTTTGAGCTAAATGACCCTGAAATTGAAAAGCACTACAAATGAGCTTTGAAAAGGTTGGAACTTGGCATGGTATCATCATTTCACCCACGTAGCATGTGTGAAAAAGTAGAGTTGGTTACGGCAAAAACTAGGTGCACCTCGTGTACAAACTGGACAATCTCTTCCGAAGTATCATGGTTTTGGACGAAAACTCATCTGTTACACCGACACTTCATTTTTGTAAACTTTGTGTTCAGTATGCACCATTCAAGGCCACTTCATAAACTTTCAACCCTTTCTGACATCATTTGTTATTTTTTCATGCATTTAAAGATTTGTTTTGAGCTAAATGACCCTGAAATTGAAAAGAAATACAAATGAACTCTGAAAAGGTTGGAACTTGGCATGGTATCATCATTTCACCCACATAGCATGTGCGAAAAAGTAGAGAGGGTTATTGAAAAAACTGGATGCACCTCGTGTACAAACTGGACAATCTCTGTCGAAGTATCAGGGTTTCGGACGAAAACTCATCTATTGCACCGGCACTTCATTTTTTTTAACTTATTACAATTACAGAGTTTTTTGCATTCAGTATGCACCATTCAAGCCCACGTCATGAAATTTCAACCCTTTCTGACATCATTTGGTATTTTTCATGCATTTAAAGATTTATTTTGAGCTAAATGACCCTGAAATTGAAAAACACTACAAATGAACTCTGAAAAGGTTGGAACTTGGCATGGTATCGTCATTTCACCCACGTAGCATGTGTGAAAAAGTAGAGAGGGTTATGGCAAAAACTGGATGCACATCATGAACAAACTGGGGAATCTCTTACGAAGTATCAGGGTTTCAGACGAAAACTCACCTGTTACACCGGCACTTCATTTTTTAAACATGTTACAACTCTAGACTTTTTTTGCGTTGAGTATGCGGCATTCAAGGCCACGTCATAAACTTTCAACCCTTTCTGACATCATTTGGTATTTTTCATGCATTTAAAGATTTGTTTTGAGCTAAATGATCCTGGATTGAAAAGCACTACAAATGAACTCTGAAAAGGTTGGAACTTGGCACGGTATCATCATTTCACCCATATAGCATGTGCGAAAAAGTAGAGAGGGTTATGGCACCTCGTGTACAAACTGGACAATCTCTTTCGAAGTGTCTGGGTTTCGGACGAAAACTCATCTGTTACACCGGCACTTCATTTTCTTTAAACTTATTACAACTCCAGACTTTTTTGCATTCAGTATGCACAATTAAAGGCCACATCATAAAATTTCAACCCTTTCTGACATCATTTGCTATTTTTCATGCATTTAAAGATTTGTTTTGAGCTAAATAAATAAAAGAAAATAAATAGAACAACTCAGAAATAAATAAAAGAAACTCTGAATACAGCATAAAACAACTCAGAAATAAATAAAAGAAAATAAATAAAGCAGAAAAGAACAAACAACATCAACAAAAACTGTGCGCGCTGCCCAGTGGACCTGCCTGGCCTTGGGCCTGAAAGCAGGCCCATAAGGCCGAGCAGGCCCCGAGGGCAGGGCGGCAAAGTTAGGCTCGAAAGCCTGCTATAGTGAGGATCTCGAGAGAGTTACCGCACTGGGGCTTATAAATTAGTGCGGAAGCCTCTCGTCTAGCGAGGTGGGACTAAACTTGCCGCAACAGACCTAAGCCTTTAGTACCGGTTCATGGCTCTAACTGGTACTAAAGGTTTTTCTATAGTACTGGTTCTAGCCATGAACCGGTACTAAAGGTTGTCGCTTCCCGCCGTTCGGCCTAGCCAAATTTGACCTTTAGTACCGGTTTGTGTCTCGAACCGCTACTAAAAGCCTCTCCTATATAGATAGCACTTACGAAATTTCAGTTACTTTTCATCCATCTGCTTCTTGTCGTCATTGTCGCGCCCGTCGCCGCCCCTGCCGTGCCCGCCCGTCGCCCCTTCGCCCGTCGCTGCCCCCCCCTCCCTGCCATGCCGGCCGTCCCCTTGCGCCCCCGTCGCCTTTCGCCCGTCGGCGCTTCCGTCCATGTCCCTGTTCGTCGCCCGCCGCCACACACCAAGCCCGTCGCGCCCGTCGTCGTACATCCTCGCGTCGTCGATCGTCCCCGGCCGTCGCCGCCGTCGTACATCATATACAACTCTTATATATTCTTTTTTTTGTTTTTAATTTTTTTTATACATTTAGTTTATATAAATGCATGTTAGATTAATGCATGTTAGAAATGTTAGATATTTTTTTTGCGGGGAGAAATGTTAGATATTAATGTGATAGATGAATTAGATAGAAAATACTGTAGATATATTAATATCAAATGTTAGATGAATTAGCTAGATATATACAGTTATATATATATATATATATATATATATATATATATATATATATATATATATATATATATATATATATATATGAGATTTGATGATCTGATAATTAATTAAAAGACTTAAAATTTTACTATATATGAGATTTTAGTAAGAAGCTTAGAAATAGTTTATTTTTAATAAGTGCTTAGTAGTTAAATTAATGGAGCTAGTTGAATTAATAGAACTAGCTAGTTGAATTAATAGAACTGCTAGTATATCAATTCTTTTTATTCCAAGGCGAAGATTGAATCACTTAGCCAACATCCAGAAGCTATTGGCATTTTGTTGAATCGAAATAAAGAATTAATACCCCTCTTTGATGATTTTGTCGGCATCCAACTATTCTCGAATTGGTTTATTAAAGAATTCAAAACATCCCAATGCGATAAAAGAATGGAATCCAAGAATTCCTATTCGAGAAATTTTTGGGCCCTTAGGCGCTATTGTAGCTAGAATATCGCATTTTTCTTCATCTTACTACTAATGGATAATAAAATCCTGTTAAAAAATATTTGTTCGTTGACAATTTAAATCAAACCTTCCAAGTACTTCAAGAACTTAAATACTCTTTATAGATGAAAATAAAAGGATTTCTAATTTCCATAGTAACATAATGTTGGATCCATTCCTTTTGAATTGTCACTTTGTCCATCACGATTCTTGGGAAGAGATATTGGCAATAATTCACCTTGGACAATTTATATCAATTAATGTTTCAACTATATGTGAACATAGGAAATGTCTGACGACGAGAATGATTTCATTATGTGCGAATACTGCAAAGACAAGCGCGGCACATGCGACAGAAATTTCCTAGTTGATGGTAGGCGCTTCATCATCAAGCTAGATGAGACCTTTAGAGTGAATGCAGTAAGTCACAATGACAAGTATTTTTTCGTAATTAAGCATATGCTTCATTTGCTACAACTTATAATTCCTTTCAAGCAAACATGTATGGCGCTTGGTAGACATGACCTTCCACTGTCCCGAGGCTGAACTAAACTGCGAGGAGATAAGTCAATATGTTTCATTGCTTGAGGATCTTGATGCTGTCAAGAGAAATTATTTTCCCAGACTTGCACATCTTAGTACTCAAAATGTGCGACCAAGAGTGTTCGTATTGAACTACGGTCACATGTATTATTAGGAAAGATGGTAAGATTTTTACTATCTGTCCTTAGTGCATCTTTTGCATACATTATTTTTTAACCTAAACTTCTTTTCTAAGTATGTTACTACACGATGTTCTTCAACAGAGACTCCCGATGATAGTTGTGCCTCAGTGGATCTCGAGTAACGGTCGCATGTCAATTGTTAGCTTACGGCCAAGACATTCTACATTGCATACAAGTGCATTCAGGATTTCTAGAATTGAGGAATGCTTAATAGTGAAAGACTGGAGCAAAATTGTGAATGATCGCAGAGAAGTACTAGGGGGCAACAATCAAAAGCGCAACCCACGATTAGGAGACAGGTTCATCTGCATGCTCCAATACGATGAATCAGGAGAGCTATACATGTTCTATGCCATTTTACCCCAGAGAGAGTAGTAGGAGTGATATATAAATAGTGGTGTTACCAACCGGCGCCCCCGGCGCTGGCACGTGCCACGTGGTGGTCCTTTAGCGGCGGTTCGTGCAGAACCGGTACTAAACAGTGGAGGGGCCTTTAGTCTCCACCCTTTAGTGTCGGTTACAGAACCGACACTAAAGTGCCTTACGAACGGGTTCTATAGCCCGGTTCTGCATTAGTGATAAAGCAGCTCTCAGATGAATCTCCCCTTTGTTGGGAAACGTAGCATGCAATTTCAAAAAACTTCCTACGCTCATGCAAGATCTATCTAGGAGATGCATAGCAACCAGAGGGGGAGAGTGTGTCCACGTACCCTCGTGGACCGAAAGTGGAAAGCGTTAACATAACGCGATTGATGTAGTCGAGCGTCTTCTCGAATCAACCGATCAAGTACCAAATGTACGGCACCTCCGAGTTCTGCACAAGTTCATCTCGATGACGTCCCTGTTGGGAACGTTGCATGCAATTTCAAAAAAATTCCTACGATCACGCAAGATCTATCTAGGAGATGCATAGCAACGAGAGGAGGAGGGTGTGTCCACGTACCCTCGTAGGCCGAAAGCGAAAGCATTAGTTAACGCGGTTGATGTAGTCGAAAGTCTTCACGATCCAACCGGTCCAAGTACCGAACGTACGGCACCTCCGTGTTCAGCCCATGTGCAGCTCGATGACGTCCCTCGAAATCTTGATCCAGTAGAGGGTCGAGGGAGAGTTCCGTCAGCACGACGACGTGCCGATGGTGTTGATGATGTGATCGGCTCTTAGCTTTGCCTAAGCACTACGACGCTATGACCGGAGGAGTAAACTGTGGAAGGGGGCACCACACACGGCTAAGAGAATTCTTGGTGTGCCTTTGGGGTGCCCCCTGGCCACGTATATAAAGGAGGGGGAGCGGCCGACACTGGGGTGGCCGGGGGCATCCGGCCTGGGACAGGTGCTGGCGGGGGCGGCCTGGCAGCCACCTCGGGCCGGTGTCGCCTGCTGCAGAGCCTGCGCGCGACGCTCGAAAGTGCGGGCGTTGTACATGAACTTCTGGAGGTCCTGGGGCCCCCGAAGCTCCACGTCCAAGCGGATGTGATCCGGGAGACCGCCGACGAAGAGCTCGGCTCGCTGCTGCACCGTCAGACCTGGCGTATGGCATGCCAGGGCCTGGAAACGGTCGGTGAAGTCCTGCACCGTGGAGGAGAATGGGAGGTGGCCGAGCTCCACCAGTCGTCTCCAGCGGATCAGCAGCCAGAAGCGAAGGAGGCATAGCTCGTGAAAGCGCTCCCAAGGGGGCATGCCGCCCTCGTCCTGCTCGAGGGCGTAATACCACGTATGTGCGGCGCCCCAGAGGTGATACGAGGAGAGCCAGGTGCGGTCCGACGCGAGGGTGCGTTTCCCACGGAAGAACTGCTCGCACTGGTTGAGCAGTTGAAGGGGTCCTCGTTACCGTCGTAGGTGGCGAAGTCGATCTTGGCGAAGCGTGGCAGCGTCTGGGTATGATGGCCGTGACCTCACGGCTAGGTGGTTCGGAGCAGCAAGGACGGTGACGCCCGGTCGGTGGAGACCGGGGGTTCCCCGTGGAACGGTGGTTCGGCCCAGCCCGCGTAGGCACCAGTGGAGCCAGACGGATCGCCGTACTGTAGGGTGGGCCCCGACTGGTACCCGAACATGGTGTAGACCGGCTGGGGCGACGACTCGGACAGCCAGGCCGGGAGCGGCGACGGCGACGGTGCGAAGCGGACATGCTGGATCGAGACACCTACCGACGTGGTCGAAGCCGGCCCGATGCTGAGCGGCAGAGGGGCCTGCAGTGGTAGCGGCTGCTGCATGGGGCGATGGGCGCGGGGGGCCGCGAGAGCCGGCGACGGCCACTTCGTCCACGGCGGGGTGGCGACGGGCAGCGGCTGCAGCTGCAGGTGGGGCTGCAGCGGTCGAGCGAACATCGTGGAGGCCGCCGTGGGTGGCGAGTACCATGGCAGGGCCGGCAAAACGGTGGCGAGGGCCGGCGGCGGGGGTGGCGGCGGCCCGTAGAGACTGGCTAAGTACGGCCGGATCCCCTGGACCGCTGTGACCAGGTCATTGAGGACCCCGTTGACCTGCTCCGGGGGGAATACGGCGACAGGGGGCGCGGTGGAGGGAGGCATCTTGGCGGTGGAGGCGCCAGCGGTGGAGTCCAGCGGCGCGCAGATCAGCGGCGCAGATGGGGAGATCAACGGCGCGGTGGTGATGGGCAGCGGCGCGGTGGTGGAGGTCGGCAGCGGTAGGGAGGGGGTGGGCGGCGGTGAAGACATGATCGAACTGGAGCTAACTGTTACCAAGGTGGTAGGAGCTAGGGTTCTACCGGGTCTAGGACGGAGATTGTAGGGGAAGGAGGTTGCTGGATGTGGATGAGCTCGCGGTCGCCGGCGGCTGGGCGCCGGCGTGCGCGAGGGTGGAGGCGGTGGTGCAATGCCAGGAGGCCGCTAGGGTTTAGGGTCCAACTACTGTGGGAGCCGGGCAATAGAAATAGTCTTATTGCTTAATTGCCAAAAAAGTCTTACAACTGTTTATATAACCACGATGCTAATAAAAATAAAATAACTTGTGGGCTAAGCCCCTAACTATACCTGTCTAGTGGGCCTCCTCCGGGTATAAGTTACCCTGGTCATAACAGCATCTCCTGCAGGTTTTTCAACAGTGCATTTTATGCTAGGGTGGGAGGACTCAGCACAATCGAGACGAATCGTCTCGAGCAGGATTTGTTGTTTCATCTGGACTTCAGGCTGAAAGTGAACCTATATGCTTTGGGAGCTACTGCTTGCAACTGGAGAAACATGCATCGGTGTCAAGAGAGACTGCCGGTTCATGTTCATTGTCTCGAAGGATCTAAAGATTTGAGCTATAGCGGTAGCCCCGATGAGCAGATTTCTAGCTTTTCGTATATGGTAGTTGACCTGATTGTGTCAATGACTGCATCAATGCTATAGATTGGGTCCTTTCTCAGAAAATCTGATGGCAACACTCTGGTAAGCTATCGCCGAAGAATTGTTTTTTTATATGTTTGCTTGATGACACTCTTAGATATCATTAAGGGCTGAGAATGATCCCCTTAAATATGTATATGGTTAGATATCTTTGTTGCTGTACAAAACTCGATGGATTGCCCACTTATTCACTATTAGGGAAAAGCCTATACACAGAATTTTATCAGCAGCGCGCTTTAAAATAAGGCGCTGCTACTAATTAGCAGTAGCGAGGTCGAGTTTAACTCGCTGCTGAAATAAATATAGCATTAGCGCGCGCGCCCAAAGACGCGCTACTGCTATAATAACCACGAGGCCGCTGCGAGGCTAGTTATAGCAGCAACGCGTTATAACGACGAGCGCTACTGCTACGTTGCATAGTAGCAGCGCATTTCTCCAATAAGCGCTACTGCTAAGTTTACTACATAATCCGATCCACTTACAGTCACACACGGACTGGATCCCCTCTCAATCCCCCCGCGCCGGTCCTCCCCCGTCGCCCCTCCTCCCTCTGCACCGCCGTCACCTCCTCCTCCTTGTTGGACTCGGTACCGGCCTCCTCCTCCGTCCTCCCTCCACTCGCCGCTGGCCGGCCCCTCCTCGCTCCGCCTTCCTCCTTCGTCCTCCCTCCACTGGCCGCCGGCCGGCCCCGCCTCGCTCCGCCTTCCTCCTCCGTATACTCTCTTCTCCCTTCTCGAGTCGCCCCTCCTTCTCCCTCCTGCCTACTACATTTTGATTTAGTAGGCTAGTTCATATGCAACATTTTCATTTAGTTGATATGATTTAGTTAATTTAGTAGGCTAGTTGATTTAGTTGATTTAGAACATTTTGATTTAGTTGATATGATTTAGTTGATTTAGTAGGCTAGTTGATTTAGTTGATTTAGAACATTTTGATTTAGTTAATTTAGTAGACTAGTTCATTTAGTTGATTTAGTATGCACCATTTTATAGTTATTTTTTTCTATACATGGATAGGTACGTAGTTGCTTTTGTTTTTTTATAAGTTACTTTTTGGCAAAATGTAGGTGGTACCAAAAATATCCATGAAATTGTCCAAAAATATCTAATATGTTACTAGATCTTAGGATTATAATTGTCCATGAAATTGCTTCTCGCGGAAGAACCAAAAATATCACATGCTAATGTTTTTCTTTCTTGTGAAGTGGATCGTTAATCCTTTGCTCATATTGCTTTAGGAAAAATGGCGCCACCACCACCACCACTATGTCGACTGTGCAAGTCAAGGTGCGCCAGCAGCCTTGCAAATGGCAAGCTGTTCGGCATCTACTTCCAGCCGAGTTTTCGTCATGCGGTGGTAAGAAATTAGATGAAATGTAATAACTTTTTATTTTTAGTGTTGGCATTACTGCATTGTGTCATTTTGCTTATTTTACACAGATCGTCCCATGCAATGTGAGGTTGAAATTCAACAAGCTGACAGGAGACACTGTGACATTTGAGGCTCTTGGGGGGGGGGGGCGTACACTATGGAGGTCAAGAAAGGATGCTAAATGTCGCAGATTGGAGGAGATGGATGGGCCCGTTTCGTTGCTCGCATGCGTCTTACTGATGGTGAGTTGATCAGCTTCTCCTTCAGAGCAGAAAGACCCAAGCTCGCTGTCATTTATCTCAACCTGGTGGAAGATGATGAAGATGACGAAGATGATGAAGATGATGAAGATAATGAGGACCCACTCGATGAAGATGATGAGGACCCACTTCATGAAGCCATCGTAGCTCAAAGAACAAGGTTGAGCGAGGAGGAGGTGTCCAACCTGTGGGACATAATTCCGCCACGTGCTGACTTTGTCGGGGTGCCATTCGTGACCCGCCTGATAAATACTATGGTTGATCGACATGATATGGTATGTTTGTTGGGGAACGTTGCAGAAAATAAAAAAATTCTTCGGTTTCACCAAGATCTATCTATGAGTCCATCTAGCAACGAGAGAGAGGAGTGCATCTACATACCCTTGTAGATCGCAAGCGGACGCGTTCAGAGAATGGGGTTGAGGGAGTCGTACTCGTCGTGTTCCACATCACCGATGATCCTAGTGCTGAACGGACAGCACCTCCGCGTTCAACACACGTACGGTTGAGGAAGACGTCTCCTCCTTCTTGATACAGCAAGGGAGAAGGAGAGGTTGACGGAGATCCAGCAGCACGACGGCGTGGTGGTGGATGCAGCAATGATCTCGGCAGGGCTTCGCCGAGCTTCTACGAGAGGGAGAGGTGTAGCAAGGGGGAAGGGAGGCGCCTATGGCATGGGTGCGGCTGCCCTCCCCCCTTTATATAGGCCCCCTAGGGGGGCGCTGGCCCTGGGAGATGAGATTTCCTGTGGGGGAGGGGGCGGCCAAGGGGGGAGGCTTGCCCCCCAAGGCAAGTGGAGGCGCCCCCCACCCTAGGGTTTCCAACCTTAGGCGCAGGGGGGCCCAAGGGGGGGCGCACCAGCCCACCAGAGGCTGGTTCCCCTCCCCACTTCAGCCCACGGGGCCCTCTGGGATAGGTGGCCACACCCGGTGGACCCCCGGGACCCTTCCGGTGGTCCCGGTACAATACCGATGACCCCCGAAACTTTCCCGATGGCCGAAACTGCACTTCCTATATATAATTCTTCATCTCCGGACCATTCTGCATACTCATATCTCTACAACCTGAGCGTCACCTAACCTTAAGTGTGTAGACCCTACGGGTTCGGGAGACATGCAGACATGACCGAGACGCCTCTCCGGTCAATAACCAACAGCTGGATCTAGATATCCATGTTGGCTCCCACATGCTCCTCGATGATCTCATCGGATGAACCACGATGTCGAGGATTCAAGCAACCCCATATACAATTCCCTTTGCCAATCGGTATGTTACTTGCCCGAGACTCGATCGTCGGTATCCCAATACCTCGTTTAATCTCGTTACCGGCAAGTCACTTTACTCGTACCGTAATGCATGATCCGGTGACCAGACACTTGGTCACATAGAGCTCATTATGGTGATGCATTACCGAGTGGGCCCAGAGATATCTCTCCGTCATACGGAGTGACAAATCGATCTCGATTCATGCCAACCCAACAGACACTTTCGGAGATACCGTAGTGTACCTTTATAGTCACCCGATTCGTTGTGACGTTTGGCACACCAAAGCACTCCTACGATATCCGGAGTTGCACAATCTCATGGTCTAAGGAAATGATACTTGACATTTGGAAAAGCTCTAGCTAAACGAACTACACGATCTTTGAGCTATGCTTAGGATTGGGTCTTGTCCATCAAATCATTCTTCTAATGATGTGATCCCGTTATCAATGACATCCAATGTCCATAGTCAGGAAACCATGACTATCTCTTGATTAACGAGCTAGTCAACTAGAGGCTTACTAGGGACATGTTGTGGTCTATGTATTCACACGTGTATTACGATTTCTGGATAACACAGTTATAGCATGAATAACAGACAATTATCATGAACAAAGAAATATAATAATAACCATTTTATTATTGCCTCTAGGGCATATTTCCAACAGTCTCCCACTTGCACTAGAGTCAATATTCTAGTTACATTGTGATGAATCGAACACCCATAGCATTCTGGTGTTGATCATGTTTTGATCTAGCGAGAGGTTTAGCCAACGGATCTGCTACATTCAGATCCGTACGTACTTTACAAATATCTATGTCTCCATCTTGAACATTTTCACGTATGGGGTTGAAGCGACGCTTGATGTGCCTGGTCTTCTGGTGAAACCTGGGCTCCTTGGCAAGTGCAATAGCTCCAGTGTTGTCACAGAAGAGTGCGATCGGCCCCGACGCATTGGGTATGACTCCTAGGTCGGTGATGAACTCCTTCACCCATATTGCTTCATGCGCTGCCTCCGAGGCTACCATGTACTCTGCTTCACATGTAGATCCCGCCACGACGCTTTGCTTGCAACTGCACCAGCTTACTGCCCCACCATTCAAAATATACATGTGTCCGGTCTGTGACTTAGAGTCATCCATATCTGTGTCGAAGCTAGCGTCGACGTAACCCTTTACGACGAGCTCTTCGTCACCTCCATAAACGAGAAACATATCCTTAGTCCTTTTCAGGTACTTTAGGATGTTCTTGACCGCTGTCCAGTGTTCCTTGCCGGGATTACTTTGGTACCTTCCTACCAAACTTACGGCAAGGTTTACATCAGGTCTGGTACACAGCATGGCATACATAATAGACCCTATGGCTGAGGCATAGGGGATGACACTCATCTCTTCTTTATCTTCTGCCGTGGTCGGGCATTGAGCCGAGCTCAATCTCACACCTTGCAATACAGGCAAGAACCCTTTCTTAGACTGATCCATATTGAACTTCTTCAATATCTTATCAAGGTATGTGCTTTGTGAAAGACCTATGAGGCGTCTTGATCTATCCCTATAGATCTTGATGCCTAATATGTAAGCACCTTCTCCAAGGTCCTTCATTGAAAAACACTTATTCAAGTAGGCCTTAATGTTGTCCAAAAGTTCTATATCATTTCCCATCAAAAGTATGTCATCTACATATAATATGAGAAATGCTACAGAGCTCCCACTCAATTTCTTGTAAACGCGGGCATCTCCATAAGTCTGCATAAACCTTAACGCTTTGATCATCTCATCAAAGCGAATGTTCCAACTCCGAGATGCTTGCACCAACCCATAAATGGATCGCTAGAGCTTGCATACCTTGTTAGCATTCTCAGGGTCGACAAAACCTTCCGGCTGCATCATATACAGTTCTTCCTTAAGATGGTCGTTAAGGAATTCTGTTTTGACGTCCATTTTCCATATCTCATAATCATAGTATGCGGCAATAGCTAACATGATTCGGACGGACTTCAGCTTTGCTACGGGAGAGAAAGTCTCATCGTAGTCAATCCCTTGAACTTGTCGATAACCCTTAGCGTAAAGTCGAGCTTTATATATGGTAACATTACCATCCGCGTCCATCTTCTTCTTAAAGATCCATTTGTTTTCTATTGCTCGCAGATCATCGGGCAAGTCTGTCAAAATCCATACTTTGTTTTCATACATGGATTCTATCTCGGATTGCATGGCTTCAAGCCATTTGTTGGAATCTGGGCCCGCCATCGCTTCTTCATAGTTCGAAGGTTCACCGTTGTCTAACAACATGATTTCCAAGACAGGGTTGCCGTACCACTCTGGTGCGGAACGTGTCCTTGTGGACCTTCGAAGTTCATTAGGAGCTTGATCCGAAGTATCTTGATCATCATCATTAACCTCCTCTCTTGTCGGTGCAGGTAGCACAGGAACATCTTCCTGAGTTGCGCTACTTACCGTTTCAAGAGGTAATACTTCATCAAGCTCTACTTTCCTCCCACTTAATTCTTTCGAGAGAAACTCTTTCTCCAGAAAGGACCCGTTCTTAGCAACAAAGATCTTGCCTTCGGATCTTAAGTAGAAGGTATACCCAATGGTTTCCTTAGGGTATCCTATGAAGACGCATTTTTCCGACTTGGGTTCGAGCTTTTCAGGTTGGAGTTTCTTGACATAAGCATCGCATCCCCAAACTTTTAGAAACGACAGCTTAGGTTTCTTGCCAAACCATAATTCATACGGTGTCGTCTCAACGGATTTAGACGGTGCCCTATTTAAAGTGAATGTAGTTGTCTCTAGAGCGTATCCCCAAAATGATAGTGGTAAATCTGTAAGAGACATCATAGATCACACCATATCCAATAAAGTGCGATTATGACGTTCAGACACACCGTTACGCTGAGGTGTTCCAGGGGGCGTGAGTTGTGAAACGATTCCACATTTCCTTAGGTGTGTATCAAATTCGTGTAAATATTCTCCCCCAGGATCTGATCGTAAGAACTTTATCTTTCGGTCACGTTGATTCTCTACCTCATTCTGAAATTCCTTGAACTTTTCAATGGTCTCAGACTTGTGTTTCATCAAGTAGACATACCCATATCTACTCAAGTCATCAGTGAGAGTGAGAACATAACGATATCCTCCGCGAGCCTCAACGCTCATTGGACCGCACACATCAGTATGTATGATTTCCAATAAGTTGGTTGCTCGCTCCATTGTTCCGGAGAACGGAGTCTTGGTCATTTTGCCCATGAAGCATGGTTCGCATGTGTCAAATGATTCATAATCTCGAGACTCTAAAAGTCCATCAGCAGGGAGCTTCTTCATGCGATTGACACCAATGTGACCAAGGCGGCAGTGCCACAAGTATGTGGGACTATCGTTATCAACTTTACATCTTTTGGTATTCACACTATGAATACTAGTCGTCAACCCGTGCACCTGCACGGTCTAGCAATTTCAATATTTAATATAACAAAGTAGTGAAAATTCAAAAATGCCAAACAATAATAATATGAACATATTGATGTATATTATTATTATTATTATAAAACATGCATGTGAGTTCAGTCGTCGCTTGGGGTCGCTTGTCATCCCGTACGGCACCTGACTTTGGAATGTTTGTGTTTTGCCAATGGCCATGCTGGTGGGAGAGGGCACTTGATGGTGCAGGGTATATTCTTCACTGAGAAAAACTGCTGGGGTCCATCGATAGGAGAGGAGAATCAAAGGAAAGGAGTCAACAGTCATGTATAGGAGTTGAGGGAGATGTTTTTCCTTTTACTTTCAGGAAGAGATGTGTTTCCTTTTTGCTTTTTGCATGAACAGTTTTCCCTGTTTTAGTGCGAAGAAGATTTTATGGTCATCACACTTTCTTGACTTTCATGACAAACAAAGTATCAAATTCAATGGCCGTACATGCAACCCTTATTTGTTTGCATGGGCCCTCGTATTGTTTTTGTACACATGTATTTATACATGGACACATTTGTTTCTAAACGTATGTGCAGGGGTAGTACTGTTTGTTCTATCACGTCAGATTTTTTTCCCAGCAAAAAAAAATCACGTTGGACTTTTTTTTTCTTAAAAGAAACATATCACGCCAGAATTAAATCATGCATGTCGTATGACTTGTACCATAGATGGACTCTCCAACATGCGTACTTATCCTGTTGGACTAATCACGCACGGCTTGTAGCATATTTTGTTTTGCGGGATGACAAATCGTACCATATATGGACTCCCTTATTCTAGCTTGCAGACATGCTAAAGCACTATTATGGACTTGCTCTTTTTTTAGTTTATCACGCCAGACTTAAATCACATCTTACGTTTAGCATATATGCTGATGGATAAAAATCACTTACCAACATGAACATCTTTTCTTTGGAGGATACGATGGATGCTTTCTTTGTTTCACTTCACGGGAGAAGATTGGAGTTTGAAGGGTAATCAAACGGATCTGCTCTCCTATTTTCTTTCCTTTTCATTGCTAGATTTTTTATGGAAGAATGCTATCATTTTTTTAGGCAACGTGGTTGCAGTCTTTGTTTTGCTTCACCAAAACGTGGCAGGAGTCCTTTTTTGGACCATGTGTTACGTAAGTTTCTTTTTCATCTCGGGCGTTAATTATTTAATCCAACGGTGCAATTAATTTCAATGATGTGGATTAATGAGAAAGCTTGAATGGTGCCTCCAATTAGTAAATATAAGATATAAGATGTGTAACATCACGTTCGAGATTCATTAAGAATAAACCATTGACCATCGGGGCACGACCATAAAACATATCTCTCATATAAATAGAACAACCATTATTCTCGGATTTAAATGAGTAGCCATCTCGTATTAAACGAGATCCAGATACAATGTTCATGCTCAAAGCTGGTACTAAATAACAATTATTGAGGTTTAAAACTAATCCCGTAGGCAAATGTAGAGGTAGCGTGCCGACGGCGATCACATCGACATTGAAACCATTTCCGACGCGCATCGTCACCTCGTCCTTCGCCAGTCTCCGCTTATTCCGCAGCTCCTGCTTTGAGTTACAAATATGAGCAACCGCACCGGTATCAAATACCCAGGAGCTACTACGAGCACTGGTAAGGTACACATCAATTACATGTATATCAAATATACCTTTGGTTTTGCCGGCCCTCTTGTCCGCTAAGTACTTGGGGCAGTTCCGCTTCCAGTGACCACTTCCCTTGCAATAAAAGCACTCAGTCTCAGGCTTGGGTCCATTGTTTGACTTCTTCCCGGTAACTGGCTTACCGGGCGCGGCAACTCCCTTGTCGTCCTTCTTGAAGTTCTTCTTACCCTTGCCTTTCTTGAACTTAGTGGTTTTATTTACCATCATCACTTGATGTTCCTTTTTGATCTCTACCTCCGCTGATTTCAGCATTGAATATACCTCAGGAATGGTCTTTTCCATCCCCTGCATATTGAAGTTCATCACAAAGCTCTTGTAGCTCGGTGGAAGCGACTGAAGGATTCTGTCAATGACCGCGTCATCCGGGAGATTAACTCCCAGCTGAGTCAAGCGGTTGTGCAACCCAGACATCTTGAGTATGTGCTCACTGACAGAACTATTTTCCTCCATCTTACAGTTGAAGAACTTGTCGGAAACTTCATATCTCTCGATCCGGGCATGAGCTTGGAAAACCATTTTCAGCTCTTCGAACATCTCATATGCTCCGTGTTGCTCAAAACGCTTTTGGAGCCCCGGTTCTAAGCTGTAAAGCATGCCGCACTGAACGAGGGAGTAATCATCAGCACGAGACTGCCAAGAGTTCATAACGTCTTGGTTCTCTGGGATTGGTGCTTCACCTAGCGGTGCTTCTAGGACATAATCTTTCTTGGCAGCTATGAGGATGATCCTCAGGTTCCGGACCAAGTCCGTATAGTTGCTGCCATCATCTTTCAGCTTGGTCTTCTCTAGGAATGCGTTGAAGTTGAGGGTAACGTGGGACATTTGATCTACAAGACATACTGTAAAGATTTTAGACTAAGTTCATGATAATTAAGTTCATCTAATCAAATTATTTAATGAACTCCCACTCAGATTAGACATCCCTCTAGTCATCTAAGTGAAACATGATCCGAGTCAGCTAGGCCGTGTCCGATCATCACGTGAGACGGACTAGTCAACGTCGGTGAACATCTCCATGTTGATCGTATCTTCTATACGACTCATGCTCGACCTTTCGGTCTTCCGTGTTCTAAGCCCATGTCTGTACATGCTAGGCTCGTCAAGTCAACCTAAGTATATTGCGTGTGTAAATCTGGCTTCCGTGTTTCGAACGTTAGGATCTATCACACCCGATCATCAAGTGGTGCTTCGAAACAACGAACCTTCGCAACGGTGCACAGTTAGGGGGAACACTTTCTTGAAATTATTGTGAGGGATCATCTTATTTACTACCGTCGCTCTAAGTAAACAAGATGCAAAAACATGATAAACGTCACATGGAATCAAATAGTAGTGACATGATATGGCCAATATCATATAGCTCCTTTGATCTCCATCTTCGGGGCTCCATGATCATCTTTGTCACCGGCATGACACCATGATCTCCATCATCATGATCTCCATCATCGTGTCTCCATGAAGTTGCTCGCCAACTATTACTTCTACTACTATAGCTAACATTTTAGCAATAAAGTAAAGTAATTACATGGCGTTGAATCAATGACACGCAGGTCATACAATAATTAAGATAACTCCTGTGGCTCCTGCCGGTTGTCATACTCATCGACATGCAAGTCGTGATTCCTATTACAAGAACATGATCTCATACATCACATATATCATTCATCATTCATCACAACTTTTGGCCATATCACATCACAATCACATGGTGCAAAAACAAGTTAGACGTCCTCTAATTGTTGTTGCATGTTTTACGTGGCTGCAATAGGGTTCTAGCAAGAACGTTTTCTTACCTACGTAAAAGCCACAACGTGATTTTTCGACTTCTATTTACCCTTCATAAGGACCCTTTTCATCGAATCCGCTCCAACTAAAGTGGGAGAGACAGACACCCGCTAGCCACCTTATGCAACTAGTGCATGTCAGTCGGTCGAACCTGTCTCACGTAAGCGTACGTGTAAGGTCGGTCCGGGCCGCTTCATCCCACAATACCACTGAAGAAAAATAAGACTAATAGTGGCAAGAAAGTTGACAACATCTACGCCCACAACAAATTGTGTTCTACTCGTGCAAAGAGAACTACGCATAGACCTAGCTCATGATGCCACTGTTGGGGAACGTTGCGGAAAATAAAAAATTTCTACGGTTTCACCAAGATATCTCTATGAGTTCATCTAGCAACGAGAGAGAGGAGTGCATCTACATACCCTTGTAGATCGCGAGCGGAAGCGTTCAGAGAACGGGGTTGAGGGAGTCGTACTCGTCGTGATCCAAATCACCGATGATCCTAGTGCTGAACGGATAGCACCTCCGTGTTCAACACACGTACGGTTGAGGAAGACGTCTCCTCCTTCTTGATCCAGCATGGGGGAAGGAGAGGTTGACGGAGATCCAGCAGCACGACGGCGTGGTGGTGGATGCAGCAATGATCTCGGCAGGGCTTCGCCGAGCTTCTACGAGAGGGAGAGGTGTAGCAAGGGGGAAGGGAGGCGCTCAAGGGATGGCATGGGTGCGGCTGCCCTCCCTCCCCCCCCCCCTTTATATAGGCCCCCTAGGGGAGGCACCGGCCCTGGGAGATGAGATCTCCTGGGGGGCGGCGGCCAAGGGGGGAGGCTTGCCCCCCAAGGCAAGTGGAGGCCCCCCCACCCTAGGGTTTCCAACCCTAGGCGCAGGGGGGCGCACCAGCCCACCAGGGGCTGGTTCCCCTCCCCACTTCAGCCGCGGGGCCCTCCAGGATAGGTGGCCCCACCCGGTGGACCCCCAGGACCCTTCCGGTGGTCCCGGTACAATACCGGTGACCCCCGAAACTTTCCCGATGGCCGAAACTGCACTTCCTATATATAATTCTTCACCTCCGGACCATTCCGGAACTCCTCGTGACGTCCGGGATCTTATCCGGGACTCCGAACAACTTTCGGGTTACTGCATACTCATAGCTTTACAACCCTAGCGTCACCTAACCTTAAGTGTACGTGTAGACCCTACGGGTTCGGGAGACATGCAGACATGACCGACACGCCTCTCGGGTCAATAACCAACAGCGGGATCTGGATACCCATGTTGGCTCCCACATGCTCCTCGATGATCTCATCGGATGAACCACGATGTCGAGGATTCAAGCAACCCCGTATACAATTCCCTTTGCCAATCGGTACGTTACTTGCCCGAGACTCGATCGTCGGTATCCCAATACCTCGTTTAATCTCGTTACCGGCAAGTCACATTACTCTTACCGTAATGCATGATCCCGTGACCAGACACTTGGTCACATAGAGCTCATTATGATGATGCATTACTGAGTGGGCCCAGAGATACCACTCCGTCATACGGAGTTACAAATCCCAGTCTTGATTCATGCAAACCCAACAGACACTTTCGGAGATACCCGTAGTGTACCTTTATAGTCACCCAGTTAAGTTGTGACGTTTGGCACACCCAAAGCACTCCTACGGTATCCGGGAGTTGCACAATCTCATGGTCTAAGGAAATGATACTTGACATTTGGAAAAGCTCTAGCTAAACGAACTACATGATCTTTGAGCTATGCCTAGGATTGGGTCCTGTCCATCACATCATTCTCCTAATGATGTGATCCCGTTATCAATGACATCCAATGTCCATAGTCAGGAAACCATAACTATCTGTTGATCAACGAGCTAGTCAACTAGAGGCTTACTAGGGACATGTTGTGGTCTATGTATTCACACGTGTATTACGATTTCCGGATAACACAGTTATAGCATGAATAACAGACAATTATCATGAACAAAGAAATATAATAATAACCATTTTATTATTGCCTCTAGGGCATATTTCCAACAATATTATACTTACAAATGCAAATTATCCGATGAAATACTTAGTGTACAATCCAATATATGGTATGTTGTGTGGAATCTAGTCGATGATATGTTTTAGTGTAGAGTTCGATCACATGCTTATTAGTGTAGAATCTAAGGAAACTATTAATAGTGTAGATAATCCATATGTACTTATTTGCGAGGCTATTTATTAATAGATATGTTTTTCTTATTCAGAAATTGGCAAAGAGCATATCTGTGAGTTATGGTATCGAGCCTGATGAAGAAGGCTCAGCTGGACTACGCCTTACTGCAAGGGGCTCCGTCACAACCTGTACTTACCGCGTGGACACGGACGGTCGCACACACTTAAACTCGGTTAGGTGGAAGAAATTCCTCGATGGCAAGAATCTTCGTGTTGGACAGGCCATCCTAATTACTATCAGGAACACCAACCGCCCAGGCTTGAGGATGATGATTGTCTTCGATATCATCTAGAACTACATATGTGTGTGTGGCTATATCATCTAGAACTACATATGTGTGTGTGGCTATATCATCTAGAACTACATATGATGATTATCGTTGATATCATCTAGAACTACATATGATGATCGCCGTTGATATGACCTTGTACTGCTTGAGGATGCATATTGACTATGCATGAAATTGTTATCTAGTACTTTTTCGTTTCCAAATTACTCGTCGTGGTTTGAACTAAAACCACGACGAGTAATTTGGAACAAAGGGAGTACTACCCAGTAATGGTTTATGAATTTGATATCTAGTAGCAGTACCTAGTATCTAGTGTCTGAAAGGGAAATTGAAAGGGAAAGGGGAACGGGAAAATGATGAAAGATATAGCAGTAGCGAGGGACTGCGAAATCGCTACAGCTAAGTAATAGTAGCGCGTTCGGAAAAAAGCGTTGCTGATATCGTCATCAGTAGTAGCGCGGGTACGGACCGCGCTACTACTACAAGTTATCTGTAGCGCCTTATTAGTAGCGTGGCCACCCGCGCTGCTGCTACACTCAAAACCCGCGCTACTACTAGGGTTTTCCCTAGTAGTGATTGCTTGTTTAACAGATAAAATTCAGGAATTAATGGCATACATAATGTAGCTGAGCTGCTCTCAGCCTTCCAAAGGGACAACCATTTAATGTAGATATTGGGTATTTTGGATTAGAAAATTAATTATCTGACCAACTTCTTGGTGCTTGCAAGTTACAACTCTTGGTCAATGTGGAGGACGAAACTGAATTGAAACATCCTATTTCCTTTAGGTACAGGTTACCTGCGTGTCAGTCGGCACATGATGCTGCATTGCAGCCAATCGTGTCCACCTAGATGTCTATCTTCATGTTTATGTTCCGTAATTCAAAGCAAATTATACACGCCTTTTATCATACTAAATGAACACAATTCAAACTAGGTAGTAGAAAATTAAAACATGATTGAAGAAACGGGGGCCCAAAATTCCAAGCTTGATTGGTTTGTAGTAGCAGCGGGGGCCCAAACATGATTGGAAGTACAGTGGTCAACATGATAACAAGGTTAGGCATTTTCAACTCTTACATGCACATGTTTTATACTTCAAATAGGAGGACTATATAACATTTGAGATCAATTATGTTTTCCATCTGAGGATAAAAATGCGATAGAAATAGTTCAAATAATATGGCTATATAACAATATAAAAGTGAATATCCCTCATAGGGACCTAATCGAAAGGAGGAAGACTAGTCGAGCCAGTTGGCCACCAATATCAAAAAAACATTTATTCTGTCACATGATCATGTACGTCAAAAATAGATGGGCAGTATTAAAGAGAAATGCACCTGCAGGGACCAACATCACCTTCACTGGTTCACTCAATGAAAAGTAAAATACAATCGCTCAATGTCCCTATCCAAGTTCTCCCTCTGCTGTAAAAAAAAAAAGATTGTTTTTACCCCCACCCCCCACCACTTCTATTCATTTTTGTATCACATGAAGGCTCCGTGAACTTGGGCGTTGTATCTTGTACACTAACGCCCTTGAATTTTCATGAGTATTCTTAGAAGGGCTAATTTGGTGAAAGAGACTTGTTATAATGCAAGGCGTCATTCAACACGGAACGTGTTCAGCTTCGGCATGGTAGTCTTCGGCAACCGGTGGAATCAGGCAAGGGTGGCGGTGCTGCTTGCAGGGGCGGACCCAGAACAAAAATCACCCGGTGTCCACGTGTACACCAAACTCGACAGCCTAAAATGTTCGACGATATAAATCCTTATAAAATGAAGCATTTTACTTGAAATTTCCGTTGATTATGTAAAGCTGTACAATAAAACATAAGAAACCCAAACAATAAAAACAAATACGATGACCAACTAAAAATATATGATCAGCGACCGCAACAAAAATACCCATATAATTTGCCGCTTAATATATTATCACAGGTGCACAACTGCTATGGATGCAAGAATAGAAACAATAAATAAAATATATATTGAGTGAACTGTACGGTTGTAGAGTTAAAAGTTACTCAAAAATACCTGCAACAAATAAGTTATTCAAAATTGTGTCTTACTACTGTCGCATATGGTCAAGAAATAATCTAAAGTTCCAAATAGATGTGAATCACTAAGGAAAATTATCAAATCACAGTCAGATTCTCAATTGTAATACCGATAAATTTGAAAACTCTAACCATGTAATTTAGGTAACTGGAATTTGAGATAGGTATACGTTGAGCCACAGCGGTTTCCTTCGATTATTTAGCGGTCTGCAGCGGCAAGCGGGCGAGGGCAGGGGCTGGCGGATGGTGTCATTTTCTAGCTGACCGCCCGTTGGTGACTGGCGACCGCGCCACTAAGAGCATGTATAATGATGCTATCTTACGAGTGCCACGTAGGATAGATATGAGGTGGAGGAGAGAGAACTCTTAAGAAAAGGCTTGTCTTCTCTTATTTAAGAGAAGACAAGAGGTGATCTCTTAGTACAATATATCTCACCACATTTTTAGGAATTGCTAGTTATTAAAGATAAAGCTAAGAGATGACCCATTGTAGAATTTTTTTTTAATCATCTGTAAATCACATGCAAGACTTAACATAAGACTATCTCATCAACTATTGTACATGCCTAAGTGTAAGCGGGCATGCACACGTCAGGTTCCAAATAATCGACAGCGGGATGGGCCGCACCTGCGCTGAGTGCTCGCCGTGTGTTTCTCTCTCTCTAGCTCGTTTCAACCGGTGTCCAGCTTTAGTTTTTACCGGTGTCCAAGGCCCAAACTGCGTACTATACATAACGTAAGCTGGATTTCTACCCGGTGTCCAGTGACACCGGCTGGACCAACGTAGGTCCGCCCCTGCTTGTGACATGGCCGATGTTGAGGGACAACTAGCAGGCTGGTAAGTCTCCCTTCAGGAGCAAGTAAATACATTTGGTACATGATGAAGAATACATGTCATCAGGAAGCCTTCATGATTCCTTGTGCTCTTCCTTCTTATTGTACATGTTATGAAAGAGTCTGGCTTATTTGAATATCAAAAGTCACCACCCCATTCTTATGAAAATATCTAACAGGCCGGCATACATGAATTGAGTGCGTGTGTATCCGTGTTTCTCCACAACGTGTTCTTTTTTTTAGCAAACGTGTTCTTATATGTAAAAAAAAGAAAAAAAAAGTAATGGTGTTAAAAAAAAGTAATGTGCAGACCGGAAGAGATATGGGCTGGTTTGCAATACAGACGGGCCTTAAAAAAAGTAATGTTGGCTTGACTCGCCCTCCTCTCTGTCAAATCGGCTCTCTGCTTTGTCTCCAAAAAAAAAATTCGGCTCTCTGCTCCGCGTCTCGATCTCCTCCACCGCAGCGCCCGCCCGGAAGCGCCGGCGACCTCAGCCGCCCGTCCCCTCCAGCGACCGTCCTTTCTTCTCCATCTCGTTGCTTTACTGATGTGAGTTCTCCAACTTTTTATTTTCTTTCGGTCTCTCCTGTCACGGTATTAAACCCTAGATGTAGTTTCCTCCCTAAACTAAACCCTACCCTCCATCTACTTGTTCAGCTGAGGGAGGGGGCGATACCAATACATGATGGATGCTGCTGCTGCTGAGGACATTCCCCACCCTAGGTAAGATCCATCAAATCAAATCAACTCTCCCTCAGTCCCTATTTTGTTTGTCTCGTAATCTGTATTGGGAAGATGCTAAGTACTCCACCCAAGCAGAGCTATTGTTTCAACCAAGTTTTCAATTGCATTTACATCGGTTTGATGATTTGGTTTACCCAGAGTTGATATCGACCAGACACCATATGTGGGTGCAGGTGTGGTTTCCCAAACGCATCAGCCAGCAGCGAGGGCTGTAGCTTTATCTGAGGTGCTCGACGACGACGACCTTCTCGGGGAGATCCTTGTCCGTGTCGGCTTCCCCACCACCCTCATCTGTGCCGCCCTCACCTGCAAGCGCTGGTACCAACATGCCTCGGACCGCAAGTTCCTCGACCGTTTCCGTGAGCGTCACATGCCTTGCTTCCTCGGCTTCTATGTCGATATCTGGTCCGATCCAACCGTGGTTCCACGCTTCTTCCCCGTACTGCCTCAGCCAACGGAGCTCAACGCCATCTACAGCCATGCGAGCTTCAGCGTAGACACCCTCGACCTGAGCATAGTAGTGACTGAAATTATTGGCTGCCTGAATGGCAGCGCCCTCGTGACTTTTGAGAGTTGCAATTTTACAGCTGGAGTGCACAGCCCATTGCGCCCTGAGAGAGGCTTAGCTGTCATCCTGCGTTCCCCGCCAATGAATCTTGTGGACGGCTATTCCTTTTCTTGGATGCAGCTCCTTGCCAAGGAGGAAGGTGACGGCTTGTCCAACATTGAATTGTCGGTTGGGTGTAACAAGGTTAGAACAAAATCTATGGTGAGCGTGGATACATTGGCAAATGGTGACGTGGTGTGGCGCAGGCATCTTACCTTGGCCACAGACCAGTTCATTGCTGTGCGATGGGAACCAAAAGCTGTCCTCGCTGACGATAAAATCTATATACCGAGCGCTACGAGTGATATTTTTATCTTGGATTTGACGACCTCGAGCATCTCTAGGAGTCAGTTCCCACAAGGGGTGGAGTATTGCAACGGGGACACCAAGTTAGCACGGGCTGATGATGCTTCTGGTCCGTGCCAAGGAGCTTCAGCTTCGCATCTGGCTTCACAAGGCGGGCAACTGGTTGCTGACGAACACCATTTGCATGCGTGACATGGTTGCTAATTTGAGAATGCCTGGTTGCAAGATTGAGGTGAGCCAACTGCCCCTCTCCGGATGGACCATGTCGGGGACTATGCTGAGTTTTTGATCTTGGAGATTGGTGGATGCGCACTCTACTTAGATATCAAGTACAAGAAACTGCGTAAATTGTATGACATGACAGAGACAGAACAAAATATTATCAAAAACTGATCGATCAACCCTGTTCTTTTAGCTTCCCATTTATTAAATCATGGTGTAAATTCCCCCCCATTGAACTTTTGGCTAAGTGATTTTTGCACTGGTGCTTTGTGTAGTTCTTTCTCGAGCACAAATCGATTATAAATTTTACACAGGCACGTATGCTTGAGTTTATGCATGGTTTGTGATGCAGACATATCAACCATGAATGTTTTTCCTTTTATATGACAAGTAGCTAGTCCAACCGAACAGTGGGTAGTTTGTACTTGTGGTACAGGCACTCAGTCTTGTATGGTCAGATTTTTTTTACTGAAATCCGAACTAGTTAATGGGAGCATGTCAGTCTGCAATATGAGGGTAATTAAGCTGTACTGGCGGTAGCTTTTGATTTAAAACAACAAACAACTATGTCGATGTACGAAGTTAATTCTTTTGATTTCCGAGTGCACATAACATTGAATACTCTGGAAGCTAAATTACCTGTACTCTATCATGATCCTTCCTCTTCTCTCTTGAACCAGAAATGCCAAGTGAAGGGGGATATCAAGGAAGCTTTTGGATGGTCAGTCATAAGGGCGTCACGAATGAGGAGCAGAGAGATGCATTTCCGTCGTCGCTGTTCTGACCGTCTTTGTTATAACTCGTAATCGATTAGTTAGGATGCTATGCTATGTAACTGGAGCAGGTAATCCTATGTATACGGTATCTTGACTATTTGCGACCAAGATATTGGTTTCGCGAAGAAGACTCCATGTATGCATGTTTAGTAGCTATGTTGTCTAATCCTCTTGTGTTCTCGCAGTCTTGTGGTTCCAATGCTTGCCATGCTTGTTAACTGTGGTATCTACAGACTTGTTCATCTTGTTCACCACTGAATTTTTTTGGCAAACAGAGAAGAACAAAAACTTCTCCTTTGAGGCTTATTTGCAGAATCCATATGCTCAACATGGGCCGCTATTGTAGCTCGCTTCATCATCTTCACTGCAAAATCAATGGCTAGATGGTAGGTGTTCCTGGTCAAGCTGAAACAAGTGCATAAATCTAGAGAACAGCATGCTCCAGTTATACATTTGTGTGTGAATTTAGTGCAGTTTTTTGGTATGTCATTTTTTTCATCCAGCATTAAGATCACTCATCAGTCATCACTGGTGTTGAGACAACTGAACTAGAAAAATTGTCAAACATAAGTCAAGATGTTTTTATCACTCCATGTTTATACTGTACGCTCACAGTTCTAACTTGGTGTTGATAATTGCTTAATACTGTTAATCTAACAAATTTGATTGGAATATGCTCTGTAGAAGGTCAAGGATGAGCTATCTTTGCTGGAAAATGGCATTGAGCTCGTTGTGGTAATGGGACGGCTATGGTAGATAATCTAAGTTGTTCGTGTGATGGTTCAGTAAGGAGTTGATACCTCTGCTATTGCGTTTTTGTAGGCTTTACTGAGGGCATGAGGTGTTGATTAGCTCAATAGTAAGAAACTACGAATTATGTCTAATTCTAGTAGTTAGACTGAATTAAGGAAACTGCAAGTGGGATTGTGACTAGTGGATTGCAATGACATTATTTGGGATCCTCGTGTAATATTTTCTTGTTAGCATTTGCAAATATTTTCTTGTACACTTCGCAAATATAAGTAACATAAAGGGATCCTCGTGTAATATTTTCTTATCAGCATTTATGTTACTGTTGTTTCTTATATTTAATCAAGGGTGGTTTACTATTTTATATACGTAATATTCTAGCTTGGAAACTGATCTGTTAAGAATGAATCTGTTGACCAAACAAGAGTTCGGGCTTGCCTTGTTAGACAACAGTTCCGTAACCAAGTGTTTTGGGTATGAGTTTATCTCATGCCATTTTATATGCCCACTTTCTAACTATATCATAATTTCCTATTTGAAGCTGCGTTAATTAAATGGTGAACATAAATTTGAATCTCCTTTTTAGTCCTAGGGATATCCATAGGTGTCACAACACTCTATGCTGCTGCTGGGTAAAAAAGTATGCTTATTGGACTTAATGTTATTCGAAACCTCGTTATGGGGCTGGAGTAGTGTTATGACCGGTTTGGTCTATACCAGGAAGAGTCCCACCTGGCATTATTATTAGGAGCTTGACCCACAAGTTATCTTAGGCAAGTTATCTTAGGCTAAAGTTATAAATACTAGTTATTTTAGGCAAGTTATCTTAGGCTAAAGTTATAAATAAAGTTATAAATAAAGTTATAAATACTATCATATTGCCCGGCTACAGAGGAGCCGGAAACCCTAGCCGCACCAAACCCTAGCCGCCGCCGCCCTTCTTCTCCCTCGCGACGGCGCCAACACGCCGGAGCCGCCGCCCTCACCCCCAAGACTCGCTACTCTGCCCGTATAACCTACGGAGTAGAGCCGGTAGGAACCCTAGTCCTACCAATTTGGTATCAGGTACCCGGCTTTCGACCATGTCTTCGCCACCTCCAATTCCGCCGCCGCCGCCACCACCGCCGCTGCCCATCAACTCCACCACCGCCGCTACCGCCAACTTCTCCACCGCCGCCGCTTCCGCGCCGGACGTCATGGCCTCGCTCTCGGCAGGCACCACGGCGTCGCTCTCGGCGCCGACCCTCCCGGCGCCCGGCACCGCGCCAGGCCAAGGGCGGCCACCGACCCCCGTCCAACATACGCCGCCGCCGTCACCTCCCCCGCAGCCGCAGCAGTTCACACAGGAGGCAATGGCCGGCGTCCTCAACGACCTAGTCGCCGCGGTCCAGGGCATCCGCCTCTACCTGGCAAGTCCATACGGGCCGCCTCCACCACTACACCCCGCCATGGCCGCGGGTCCGCAAGCGCTGCCGTGGTACTCGGTACCAGGGGCCATCACCGGAGGCTACCCGGCGCTCACCGCCCCGGCGGCCGCGACGCCGCCTTAGCCACAGTGGACGCCGCCGCTCACGATGGCAACCGCGCCACTCGCCGCCACCACGGGGCCGCAGTGGCCCACCTGGACCGCGCCGTCTCCCGCCGCGCCGTCACTTCCAGTGGCGACGGAGCAGGGTCCTCCCCCGCCCAATCCCAGCCCTAACTTGGGTCGTTCGTCGCCGAGCGGGCTTCCGATCCAGGAGGTCCGCTTTCCGTCATCGCCATCACCACTCCCCGACTGGCTTCACGGGCCGCCCTCGGCCTACCCGGGAGCCCGTCAGCCGTACGGTTTCCCGTTGCAGCCCGAGGCGTCGGGCGCCACCGGGAACTACGCCGGGCCTTCCATCATGGACCGCGCACCATCATCCGCCCTACGCACCGCCGAGGCAGTGGGCCAGGGCGCGCCACACCAGCAGCCGCCCCGGTTCGCCAAGATCGACTTCGCCACATACGACGGCTCCGACGACCCACTTAACTGGCTCAACCAGTGTGACCAGTTCTTCCGCGGACAGCGCACACCCGCGTCGGAGCGTACTTGGCTGGCTTCATACCATCTCCGCGGGGCCGCCCAGACATGGTACTACGCCCTCGAGCAGGACGAGGGCGGCATGCCCCCGTGGGATCGTTTCCGAGAGCTGTGCCTTCTTCGTTTCGGGCCGCCGGTCCGCGGGAGCCGCTTGGCCGAGTTGGGCCGCTTGCCGTTCACCTCCACGGTGCAGGACTTCGCCGACCGCTTCCAGGCCCTGGCGTGCCACGCGCCCGGTGTGACGGCCTTACAGCGGGCGGAGCTTTTCATCGGCGGCCTACCCGACCACATCCGCGTGGATGTCGAGATGAAGGGGCCCCAAGACCTTCAGACGGCCATGTACTATGCCCGGGCATTCGAGCAGCGCGCCCAGGCCTTAACGCGTCCATCCGCGCCACGTGGGGGCCGACAGCTTCCCCGGCTGTCTCCGGCAGCACCAGCGTCGTCCACAGCCGCCCCGGCACCCACCCCGGCACCGACGCGGCCATTCAGGCGCCTCACTCAGGCGGAACAGCTGGAACGCCGGCGCCTGGGCTTGTGTTTCAACTGTGATGCGCCATATGCACCGGGCCATGTCTGTCCCTGCCTCTTCTACCTGGAGGCGACAGACGAGACTGAGGAGGAGAAACTGGAGGATGGCCTCGGCGCTCCAGCCCTTGCGGAGCCCGCAGCGGCACCCGCGCCCGCCCGGGCCACCGCCCTCGTGGTGTCCCTACACACGCTGGCCGGCATCCGTGATGAACGGACAATGCTCTTACTGGTCATGATCTGTAGGCGGCGCTGGTGGCCCTAGTGGATACAGGGTCCATGCATAACTTCTGCCGGAGACCACCATGCGGCGCCTTGCATTAGAGCCAACCGGCGGTGAGCAGTTATGAGTCACATCGCTAATGGCGACCGTCTCCGCTGCCACAGGCTCGCTTCGTGGCGTGCCAATCACTATCGGCGACGAGCACTTCACCATCACCTGCGCCGGCATCGACTTGGGCTGCTTCGACTTCATCCTCGGCGTCGACTTTCTGCGCATTCTTGGTCCTATTCTATGGGATTTCGACGTGGTGACGATGACCTTCTGGAGCTTGGGCCGCCGCATTCGGTGGGACGTAATTGGGGGTGCCGCCCCAACCACTCCACTCCAGCTGGCCGCGACCACCGCCACGGTCGAGTACCCACTATTGGAGAGCCTCCTCCAGCAGCACGCGGACATCTTCACCGAGCCACAGGGCCTGCCGCCCGCCCGCACGTACGATCACCGTATACATCTTCTGCCAGGCTCCGCGCCGGTGGCGGTACGGCCTTACCGCTACCCACAGTTGCAGAAGGATGAGTTGGAGCGGCAGTGTGCGCTCATGCTCGCGGCAGGCATCATCCGGCTCTCCACTTCGCCATTTACCGCGCCGGTGCTTCTCGTCCGCAAGTCAGACGGTACATGGCGTTTCTGCATCGACTACCGTGCCCTTAATGCTGTCACACTTAAGGACAAGTTCCCTATTCCAGTGGTCGACGAGCTCCTCGATGAGCTCTACGGGGCGCGCTTCTTCACCAAACTTGACCTCCGGTCGGGGTACCACCAGGTGCGCATGCACCCGGATGACATCGCCAAGACGGCGTTTCGGACTCATCACGGCCACTTCGAGTTCTTGGTGATGCCCTTTGGCCTCACCAACGCCCCGGCAACCTTCCAGGCTTTGATGAACGACGTCCTCAAGCCCTACTTACGCCGGTTTGTGCTCGTTTTCTTTGATGATATTCTAATCTACAGTGCGTCTTGGGCCGAGCACCTCCAGCACGTCGCCATGGTCTTCAACGAGCTTCGCGCGCACCACCTCCACCTAAAGCGCTCGAAGTGCTCGTTCGGGACGCCTTCGGTGGCCTACTTGGGCCACGTCATCTCGGCCGATGGGGTGGCTATGGACGCCGACAAGGTGGCAGCCGTCTCTGCATGGCCAACGCCTCACTCGCCGCGGGCCCTCCGCGGGTTCCCCGGCCTCGCCGGCTACTTCCGGAAATTTATCCGGGAGTTCGGGCTTATCGCGGCACCCCTCACGCGGTTGCTTCGCCGCGACGCTTTCGCTTGGGACGACGAGGCAACGACGGCGTTCGAGGCCCTCCAGGGGGACCTCACGACGGGCCCCGTCCTCCAGATGCCTGAATTCGACCGCCCGTTCGTGGTGGACTGTGACGCCTCGGGCACAGGGTTCGGCGCCGTGCTTCATCAGGGCGATGGGCCCCTCGCCTTCTTCAGCCGGCCTTTCGCTCCGCGTCATCTTAAGCCGGCAGCATATGAGCGGGAGCTCATTGGCCTTGTCCAGGCCATTCGTCATTGGCGGTCGTACTTGTGGGGACAGTCCTTCCAGATTCGCACCGACCACTACAGCCTGAAGTTTTTGCTGGACCAGCGGCTGTCGACCGTGCCGCAACACCAGTGGATCAGCAAGCTCTTCAGCTTCGACTTCTCCGTCGAGTATCGGCCGGGCCATCTTAACACCGTGGCCGACGCGCTGTCCCATCGCGACTCCGACCTCGCTTCCTCCGCCGACGAGTCCGCCGGGGCGGCCCTGTGCATCCGCTCCGGGCCGACGTTCGGCCTCTTCGCCGACATTCGCTGCGCCACTGCGACGGCCGACGATGCCGTGCGTCTTCAGCAGCAGCTCATGGCCGGCGACATGGAGGAGCCTTGGCGCTTCTCTGACGGACTGCTCCTACATTGGCGCCGGGTCTTTGTTCCGGCGCATGATGATCTCCGTCACCAGGTGTTACAGCTCGCCCACTCGGCGGGTCATGAGGGTATGCAGAAAACCCTCCATCGTCTTCGTGCCGACTTCTACATCCCTGGCGATCGCGCCTTGGTCCGCGACTGGGTTCAGTCTTGTCAGACATACCAGCGCAAGAAGACAGAGACTCTCAGGCCGGCCCGGTTACTCCAGCCCCTGGAGGTGCCATCTCAGGTCTGGGCGGATATATCTATGGACTTCATTGAGGGTCTTCCCAAGGTGGGCGGCAAGTCGGTCATCCTCACGGTGGTCGACCGCTTCTCCAAGTACGCCCACTTCATAGCACTCGGCCATCCATACACGGCGGCGTCCGTGGCCCGGGCCTTCTTCGACGGCATCGTCCGTCTACACGGGTTCCCTGCTTTGATCGTCAGTGATCGAGACCCCGTGTTCACGGGCCATGTCTGGCGCGACCTCTTCAGGATGGCGGGTGTCCAGCTCCGACTGAGTACGGCATTCCATCCTCAGACAGACGGTCAGTCCGAGGTGGTTAACAAGGTCATTGCCATGTATTTGCGTTGTGTGACAGGTGATCGGCCTCGCGCTTGGGTGGACTGGCTCTCTTGGGCGGAGTACTGCTACAACACCTCTTATCACTCCGCCCTGCGCGCTACGCCATTTGAGGTGGTCTATGGTCGACCACCCCCGCCTATACTTCCGGTGGATCCGGAGACAGCTCGGACGGAGGTTGTGGGTGACCTCATCCGCACTCGTGACGAGATGCTTGCTGAGGTTCGTCAGCGTCTCCTTGAGGCCCAGCAGCTGGCCAAGCACTACTACGACGATCATCATCGCGAGGCGGAGTTCACGGTGGGTGATTGGGTGTGGCTGCGTCTTCTCCACCGCTCTACGCAGTCACTCGACCCGCGCGCGAAGCGCAAGCTCGGCCCTCGCTACGCCGGGCCCTTCCTTATCTTGGAGCGCATTGGGAAGGTGGCCTATCGTCTTCAGCTTCCAGCCCGCGCTCGCATCCACGACGTCTTCCATGTGGGGCTGCTCAAGCCTTTCCCTAGCCGCCGCCGCCCTTCTTCTCCCTCGCGACGGCGCCATCACGCCGGAGCCGCCGCCCTCGCCCCCAACCCTCGCTACTCTGCCCGTATAACCTACGGAGTAGAGCCGGTAGGAACCCTAGTCCTACCAAGTAGAGTTAGGTGCCGCTGCTCGCAAGTACACAAGGCAAAGCATGCATTTGGATTCTGGACAGCAATGCATGCTTCCGGTAAATGATTGAGAAATGTGCGGTAGTAGATTGAATCACTAAAGCTTCAAAGAGCAGGCCATCAGTAACACAGTTGCGACCTCCAAATTTAGTACAGCAGTTGATGTCTGAAAGCCGGACAGCCGTCCAAGACACTAGCTTGGGGATTAATCTCCCGATTCTCGCAATTTGGAAGTCATGCAACTAGAGAACTGCTTCGTGATCTACCTTCACATCAAAATACAAAACGATACAATTAGTCGATGTAACATCCTGAATCTTGGTTAAGTTTTTTAGTAGCAGTTTTTACAAAGTTTGTCAGCCAATAAAAATCCTTGAATCGCTGACCCCAGTCAAGGTGTCTTTTACTCCTTGTCACGGTTCCATGCATTTCCTTTTGATCATTCCAGTTTGAAACCAAACTCTGTTTGTGTATGCTGCTTGATGCCGGCGTGCCTGTGCTTGTCCATGCATTCTTTGGAAAACAGAGAGTAACTGCTTAGCTGAAACCTTTTGTTTTCAGTTCAAAAAAAATTTCATTGGAAACATCTCCAAGTTTATACTAATGTTTCGGAAATTTCTACTCCTTACCTGAAAATTGAAAATGCCATCAAGATCACACTTTGCAATATAATAAGATGAATTGTGCTGTTGTTTTCTCCAGAGTGTTGCAAGTTAAGAACAGTTGTACCGTTACATCTTCTGCAACATATTAGGCCGATTTCTTGCTTTCCATAGTGCTAAATGATATCTTTACACATCTAACAGAAAGTGATATCTTTACAACCAACAAAAAAGTTAGATTTGTCCGCTTGAGCGATTCATATTTATTGAAACTGTAATTACTTTGATCCTCCCATCTGTGCAAAAGAGTGCTCTACTGTTTTCTGAGTTCTGGACCTGCCCTTGAAAGTTTTGTTGTTTTCTAAATGCTAGTCCAGTTCTCATTAAAAGTTAAATATACTCTAGAAATCTGTATCGGACTTACCATTCTCTGGAACTGTTTGTTAAATCATCAGATGCAATGAGTTATTTGAGAGAAAACAAGAGGCTGGAACAGTATTTCCGTGTTAACTAATCACCCTGTATGTAAGTCTTTTCATAGAGGAGGAAGAAAAATTGGCACACTACAGGAAAATTAATCACCTTGTAAGTAAGTTCAAGAGTGGTAAATGCAATATCCAAATCTCTTCTACTGATGTTTTGTGCATATATTTGACGACTTGGTAGGTCAACCATGAACAGATTTGGATAAATGCAATATCTAAAATGTTGATGGCTTTACATTAGTATTAAACGACTTGGTAGGTACAAGTATAGAGGAAACTGAAGGCTGTGGGGTAGATGTACGTCCTCACTAAATTCTGTTCTTTTCATAAAAATTGTCTTGAGCTGCAATAAAATTATTTTCTCCTTTTCTCATTTTTTTATCTCGAACCGACAAATCCAAAAGTACTGCTGGTGCTCCCTGTTTTTATGAGGGAGCTGCTAGTATTTTTTATATCTGACACTTGCATATTACTTAGTTTACTTTTTGAAATCGTTATTTCCTATATTTAATCACGGATGGTTCACTATTTTATATGTTAACTGCTGCATGTGTACTGTCTCCATTGAGACTGTTCTCTTAGATTTCGCAAGGCTATTGATCTGCAAAGTTGGGGTACAAAAATCTGCGTAAATGACATCTCTGTTGTTGGTTGGCTCAAATCAGCAAGGAAAAATTGCCTACCTTACAAGGGAAAGCGTTGGTGAAAGCAGGGAACAAATGCATCACTTTGAGTTTTGAGCGCACATAATGTTGCAACTACTGTTGCATTATCCTAATCTCTTGCCATGTCCTTCTGCAACTACTAGTCAATGTGTACATGCAATGCACGTTAACTTGGAAGTATATTAAGTACATGCGGATATTAAGTAGGGTATTATTTGCGTGCTATTATGTGATTAGCACTATATTAGACATGAAATTAACTGCATGCTAAACGTGTTGAGCGCTCGACATTAAAGCAGTGTAGGTCGTTGGATT
>JAHIAM010002166.1:0-65951 GCA_021605205.1 Aegilops longissima
GACATGATTTGATGGCCGAGATTAATTGGATATGCCCTTTAGGTCTTTTTTATATTGGTATAGATATAGATGCAAGGCAAACAATAGCATTTTCCTACATTCTGTTTGTGGTTCTTATGCTTGATGCGTGGATGGATGAACAAATGCTGTCGTGTTTAGCACTATTGGTTCAAGAAATTAGTCCATGGCACTGATGCCCATCTGCACTTGTGTTTGTGGCTGCTGCCCATTTTGCAGGGTCGAACAATGCTTGGATGGCGAGACAGAGCAGGCAGCAGATGTCGTATCCAAGGTTCTCGGTGACGACAACCTTCTCAGGGAGATCATCGTCCGCGTCGGCTTCCCCACCACCCTTGTCCGTGCCGCCCTCGTCTGCAAGCGCTGGCACAGGCATGCCACCGACCCCGCCTTCCTCTGCCGTTTCCACAAGCTCCACCCACTCTGCCTCCTAGGCTACTACATCTCTGAGCGGTCGGTTGCGTTGGAGCAGCTAGGTGCTCCACCCTTTCACGTAATGTTGCCCCAGCCCCTGCCCCTGCTGCCCCCACTGTTTTTTAACCCCACCACTGTCACCAGCCACCCCAGAGCTTGCCACCGTCATGCGTCATCTTGCTGACTACAGGTTCAGTGTCGACGATGGCACTATACTGATCAAGCAGTGCCAGAACGGCACCGTCTTCACCCAACAAGACAGAGGAGGAACAAAATTTACACTTGGAATGCACTGCCCGCTGTGCCCTGAGAGAGGTATGCCCATCGTCCCACCATTCCCGTGCGTGGAACGCAATCTACCTGTATGTGTTGGGCACCAAGGGCTCGGGGAAGTTCCTGGTGCGTGTATATGTGTTGCAAGGTGGTGTTTGGTGCCTGCATGCCTCCGCCACATGCCAGCCCTCTCTTATCCATTGGGAACCAAAAGTTGTGCTTGTTGACAACAAAATCTATATCCCGACCATCAACAGTGACAACATTTTTGTCTTGGATTTGACGACCTCAAGTTTCTCCAGAATCCAACTCCCACAAGGAGCAAGCTATAATTATTTTCGGACCATGTTGTCACCAGCCGATGACGCTTCTGGTGTTTATCTCATCCATGTGAACCGATTTGATCTTCGCATCTGGCTCTTCAAGGGGAATAACTGCTTGCTAGTCAATATCATTTGTTTGAGGATGTTAGATCACACGCTTGACGACGAGCATAATGCAAATGTCCAGATAAGCCAGGTCGGAAACAATGCTGAATTTGTTTTCTTGAGGATGGGTGGATGCACATTCTATCTGGACGTCACGAGTAAGACACTGCATAAATTGCATGAGAAGACAGACAATGATCGACATTTCAGTGATGCCAAGCCTTTTATGATGATTTGGCCGCCCATATTCCCTGTGCCAAGGACGACCCTTCAAGGTTTGCTTTTTGGACTTCAAATCATCTCTATATTGCTCTTGTTGCGGCCATGAATTTTTTCCTTTTTAACAACTAGTGGCTAGTCCAAGCTAACAGTGGGTAGTCTGCTTGTGTGTCACTTCTCCTTGTATGATTAGTTTTCTTTTTACTGAAATACAAAGTATGAAATGGAAACAACTGGGTCTGCAATATGAGGGCATTCAAGTTGTACTGGCTGTAACTTTTGGTACGAAAAACATATGTTTTTGGCCTTTTGAGTGTTTAGAGCATGGACTTCTAGTTTGTTGTATCACTATGTTCTGAAGTGTCAATGCGAACTACAAATTGGGCCTACAAAAATACTCTTAGTCATGTTATCATGTTGCCCACTGTATAAGAGCTGAAAGATGCTTAATCCTGTTAACATATTACATGCTATTTTCTTGTCTTCGTATACTATTGCAAACCCAATAAGCGTGGAATTTTGACTTCTGTTTCTCGAATATAATCACCTGCATACATTTGAACTCTCAACCTGCAGCTATGTACATTTGAACAACGAACCTGTAGCTATATGAGATTGGTAACACTTGTTTTTTCTTGAATTTTATTGAGTGAATCGTATAATTCTTTCTTGAACACAAGCTGGATGTAGGTGCATGGGGTATTTTTGAGCTGATCCATGATTTGTGATTCTGATATATCATGGTGACTAGTCCTAGCTAACAGTGGGTAATTTTAGTTTTTGTCGCACTTCTCCTTCTATTATCAGAGAATTTGAATACAGAATATAAAATTTAATTTGTACTGTTGTAGCTAGTTGAAAAGAAAGAAACTATAGTTGTGAACCGAATTCATTATTTCTATTTCTGGGCACAACAGAAACTATATTGACTATCGTTGTTCTAGCTACTTTTCTTGTTAGTCCATCTGATAATTTGATGCTTTAAAGTGGCAAAACAAATATATTCGGATGCTTAAGTATCTCTATCCTTAACCTTCCCTTGTTTTCTCTAGAACAGGGATGTCGTGTGAAGACCAAGGATATGTGATCGCATTTGAATGATCAGTAGCGAAGGCGACAACAAGGAAAAGTAGAGAGCTGCATTTCCTTAGTAGCAGTTCTAGTAACTATCTTTGTCATGACTTGTGGACTGTAATGTATTAATTAGGATGCTATGTAACAGGAGTACGTACCCTTATGCTATGTATCATGGATGATTGCAACTGAGGCTTGTGTTTCGTGAAGAAGACTCCCTATTTGTATGTTTATTAGTGATATATCATCTGATTCGCTTGCGTTGCGATGTTGTGTTTGTTGTACTAGTTCTGCATGGTATTTGTGGAATTGGTCTTCTGATTCACCATTGTGGTCAATCTGTTTCAGTTAGCATTAATTATGAAGTTCTATTTCAACTGTAAAACCGAAATGTCGCCTAAGGCTACAATTACATATTTTGTGCCTCACGGAGGGCCATACATGGTGGACAGCCCCACCCCAAGGCTTCACTTAACCAATTGATAGCAGTCCAAGGTTCGATGCTGCATCAGCACAAAGTTCTGAAGCTGTGTTGTCGTTCCGATGCTCCGATGCTGCATCAGCACGATGTTGGCATTGAAGCTGAATGTAAACTGAAGGAAGGTAATGGAAGCTTCAGATAAGGAACGCACAGAGAGCATCACTAACATAGAGGACGTGCAGTTTCTCCATTGTCTTCTTTGGAAATGCCTTGGGAGATCACACGTGGCCAGTGTAGAAGGAATCAATGCAAAGCAACAACCTCTAGACTGCCGTTATGTCAGTTGGTAGTTGTTGTAAACACCATATCCGCATACGGATATACTAGTATACAATTTGTCACCAGCTAGAGTTGTACACTTCACATGGATCAGCTACGTTGTACTGGCAATCCGAAACACGAGTATATAATGAGGCATGTACTGTACGTAACATGATAAATAAAATACACTCGTACCTTCAAAGACAAGCATGCATCATGATGGCTAATTAGGCGAAAGTACTCGAAAATAGGGAGTAAACAAGATAAGTCGACATTTTGATTCGTTGTATGCATGATTAAGGGGAGACAAGAAAAGGATTGGAAAAAACTGTAGAACAGAAAACTTGGATAATGATTTTTAGTACAAGATTTGGATAATGAATCAAAGAAATGATTCAAGAATGCAAAATGGTAATGTTAATGGTCTGTGTGCTCAGTAATGCCCTTCTCTAGCCAGGCCTTGTCCGGAGGGTACCAACCATGGTAACTTTTGTGATCACCTCTAAATCTACCACGATCTTCCACGTTGTTGTTATTTTTATAGGTAGGCGCCAAGATGAGCTATTGAGCTAGCAAGATAGTGGTAAAGAAAAGAGTGTATTTCTACTCTTGGGTAGAGTTCGCATTTTTTTTGGAAAAAACGTGTTGTCAACTTTTTGAGAGAGAGAGAGAGAGAGAGAGAGAGAGAGAGAGAGAGAGAGAGAGAGAGAGAGTTATTGTACTAACAGTAGCTGCCCGGTGAAATTACCTCTAGCATTCATCCAACCAAATAACTAGCCTTCTTATAGTACTAGGGGTTAAAATGCACCACAACCATTGCATAAGCAACCCCAAGGGCTACATATATCCATCTTGAACTTTTCATTCATCACTGAGACCCAACGATATTCCTCTATTGTTCCATCTCTTATTTTTGCCAAAAAGCCTCTAAAGTCTCCCAATAGTATCTAGCCCTGAAAGTATGCAAGAGACATGGTGGCACGAGATTCTCTTGTTTGTCTTCAAGGCAAAATCAGTTCGAGCATGTAGGCATGAGAGACACAGGGAAAAAGAGTCATAGGTGTTGTCGAATCTTTTACATGGTACATCTATAGGCCTGCTGAATGGATCAGGCACTTCAATCAAACTGATTATGCAATACATTATTATCCTACACTTACGTAGTAATTTTTAGCATATTATTACATAGTCAGTCTGATGAGCATATAACCACATGGACCAGACGCTTAAAGGAAACTCATTAAACAAACAAGTGTTATTTTTTCTCATTAATATTTAAATTTGTGCATATCTACTTGTTCTGATATACATATGTGACGCCCTCGATTCAATCGTACACTAATCATGCACGCAAATGTGTACGATCAAGATCAAGGACTCACGGGAAGATATCACAACACAACTCTACAATAAAATAAGTCATACAAGCATCATAATACAAGCCAGGGGCCTCGAGGGCTCGAATACAAGTGCTCGATCATAGACGAGTCAGCGGAAGCAACAATATCTGAGTACAGACATAAGTTAAACAAGGTGCCATAAGATGGCTAGCACAAACTGGGATACAGATCGAAAGAGGAACAGGCCTCCTGCCTGGGATCCTCCTAGGTCACTCCTGGTCGTCATCAGCGGGCTGCACGTAGTAGTAGGCGCCTCCAGAGTAGTAGTCGTCATAGGCGGCGGCGTCTGGCTCCTGGGCTCCATCGTCTGATTGCAGCAATCGAGTAGAGATAGGGGAAAAGGGGGAACAAGGCAACCGTGAGTACTCATCCAAAGTACTCGCAAGCAAGGAGCTACACTACATATGCATGGATATATGTGTAAAGGCCATATCAGTGGACTGAACTGCAGAAAGCCAGAATAAGAGGGGGATAGCTAGTCTTAACGAAGACTACGCTTCTGGACACCTGTCTTGCAACAGGTAGGAGGGGACGATCTGAAGTCCTCCAAGTAACATCATATAGCAATAATCCTACCCGGCAATCCCCTGCTCATAACCCTGAGCGAGAGCGACCACCGGTTGTATCTGGCACTTGGAAGGGTGTGTTTTATCAAGTATCCGGTTCTAGTTGTCATAAGCTCAAGGTACAACTCCAAGTCGCCCTGTTATCAAGATCACGGTTATCCGAATAGATTAACTTCACTGCAGGGTGCACCATCTTACCAAAGACGCTTGATCCCATTTGGCCGGACACACTTTCCTGGGTCATGCCCGGCCGCGGAAGATCAACACGTCGCAGCCCCACCTAGGCACAACAGAGAGGCCAACACGCCGGTCTAAACCTAAGCGCGCAGGGTGCGGGCCCATCGCCTCGAGCACACACCTGCGACGTTATGACGACGGCCGAAGCAGACCTAGCCCATCAGCGTTCCGGTCCAATCCGGCGGCAAGCGCCTCCGTCGCCGACGCTTGAAGTATTTCGGTGATACCACGACGCCGGATACCCATAACTACTCCCGTAGATGGTTAGTGCGATAAGCTCGTAGCCAACTCAGATCAAATACCAAGACCTCGTTAAGCGTGTTAAGTATCCGCGAACGCCGAACAGGGCCAGGCCCACCTCTCTCCTAGGCGGTCTCAACCTGCCCTGCCGCTCCGCCACAAAGTAACAGTCGGGGGCCGTCGGGAACCTAGGCCCACCTCTACCGGGATGGAACCACCTGTCCTTTCAGCCCCCATCTCCGAACAGTACCACAGGTAATGTAATAGTGTAAAGTATATGGTATATACCCGTGATCACCTCCCGAGTGATCACGGCCCGATAGTATAGCATGGTAGACGGACAAGAGTGTAGGGCCACTGATGGAACACTAGCATCCTATACTAAGCATATAGGATTGCAGGTAAGGTAACAACAGTAGTAACAAGGACAGGCTATGCAGCGGTATAGGATTAACTGAAAGCAGTAACATGCTACACTACTCTAATGCAAGCAGTATAGAGAAGAGTAGGCGATATCTGGTGATCAAAGGGGGGGCTTGACTGGTTGCTCGGCAAGAGAGAGGTGTCGTCGGTGACGTAGTCGATCACAGCACATCAAGATCGGTCTCGGGTCTACCGGAGAGAAGAGGGGAAGAAACAGTAAATACCTAGCGTGCAAGTGCATAACAGGTCAATGATGAGCTAGACGTGTTCTAACGCAGCGCTAGGCGATATCGCGAAGGGGAAACATCCGGAAAGTTTTCCGGCCCGGACGTCTGTTAGATGATGAACCGGAGAGGAAAGTTTGCAGGTTCGATAGGTTAGGGGTGTGTGGCGGACGAACGGACTGCGTATCCGGATTCGCCTCGTCGTTCTGAGCATCTTTCATGTTGAAATTATTTTAATCCGAGTTACGGATTAAAAGATATGATTTTCTAAAGTATTTACTAATTAAATATTTAAATTAATTCGAAAAACAGATTAATGACATCAGCATGATGTCATGCTGACATCAGCAGTCAACGTTGACTGTTGACCAAGTCAACCTGACAGGTGGGTCCCACCTGTCAGGGACTGTTTAACTAATTAACCGTAGTTAATTAGGTTGACTAGTTATTAGGTTAATTAAGCATAATTAATTAAGTTAATTAATCTAGTTAATTAATTAATTAACTATTTGATATTTTTATTTCTTATTCTTTTTAGTTAATAAACATTTTAGGGCGGTGGGGCCTATCTGTCATAGGCTCAGGTTAATTAAACAAGGTTAATTAGTTTAACTAAGTGATCAGATTAGTTAAACTTAATTAATTAAGTTAATTAATTTAGTTAATTAATTAATTAATTAATTAATTATTATTGTTATTATTATTATTATTATAATTTTTATTTTCGTTTTTGTTCTGGGGGGTTAGGCCCCACATGTCAATGGCCCCAGGGGGCCAAACGGGCGAACGGGCACGGGCGTGGGTACCGCCGAGGCAAACCCGGGTGCGGCGGACGGAGTCCAGGGGCGCCGGACCGGGGCGTCGACTGACCGAGGCCGCCGTTCGCGACGGCGGCGAGCGAGGGGACGGCGTCATGGGCTGCGTGCCGAGGCCACCAAGGGATGCGGTTTGGCGCCGAGCTGTCAACCAAGCAGGGAATGGGAGCCCGCCAGAGAGAAGCATAATGCTGCTGGCGGAAGCCGGAAGCTTGCAAGCGAAGCGAGGCGGGGGGGAAATGTGGTGGCTGGTGAGCGCTGGCGGGCGGGCGCTGCTGGGAAGAGAGGAGGAGGGGTCTCACAGGGGTTGTAGGGATGGGGCAATGGTGCTCGGGGTAGGTTGGCGGGACGCCGACGAAGGGAAGAAGGTGGCGGGGATGAGGCGCCGGCGAGGTGGTCCGGCGACGGCGAAGCGCAGGCGTCGAAGCGCGCGTCGGGGCGCGTCGGTGGTTTGCCCCACCTCTCGATCTAAATCGGGAGAGAGGGGGAAGAGAGCGTGGGGGGGGGAGGCGCGTCGGCGTGGCGGCTCCGGCGGTGGGAGGCCCGGCGAAGGCGCGGCGAGGTGCCAGACCGGGCGATGGGGGGGCGAGGCGAGGCCTCAGCGGCGATCATGGCGAAGGAGGGGCGAGGAGGCGAGGAGGACGGCGACGAGGCGTCGCCGGGAGGGGCGCCGGCGGTGGGGCGTGAGGGCGCGGTCAGGGGGCCGGCGAGGCGGCGTTCGACGGGGCCGGGGCAACTGCCCCGATCCAGATCCATCGGGGAGGGGGAGGGGATCGATCGATGGGATCGGCGAAGGAGTGGGAGCAGTTAGGGTTTGGGGGTGGGGAGCGGGTGGCCTATAGGCCAGGGGGCGGCCGGGTGGGCCGGCCTGGTAGGCCGCCGGCTGGCCCGGGTGGCCCAGTGGGGGGGCCTTCTCCTTTTTTTTGTTTTTGCCTTTTTCCTTTTTCTTTTCTTTTTACTGTTTTAATTTAGTTCCTCATTTATTTTAGCTTTACAAAATTACAAAAGTGGCACCTAATTTAGTGTTACAAATTGTGCCTTTGCCACCAATAATTTAGCTCTTCAAAAATAAAATGGTTTGTAATAGTTTATTATTTTTAAAAGCATTTAAGTAATTGTTTTACCTTCTACCTTAATTACTTAAGTGCATTTAAACCTTTTATAAAAATGTGGTTTCTCCGCCATAATTACTCATGAATTAATTGGAACCACCCGGACACTTTAGTTTTAATATCTGAAATTTTTTATTGTTTGACTTTATCTTGAATTTGAACTTGAATCGGATTTGAACTAACGCGAGATTTGTCAACGGTAACCGAGGTGACGTGGCATCATCAAGGCGGATTACTGTAGCTTAATTACCCAAGGCCACAATTCTCCTCCATTACAAGAAATCTCGCCCGAGATTTAAGAGGGAGTAAGGAAAAGTTCGTTACGATATTCTAACGGATCTTCTCAAGAAGTTAGTTCCTTCCGTTGATGTCTTCAATCCTTTATTCCGATGCATCATGATAAACTTGTCATCATTTCTTCGGGAACTCTATCGTACTTACGAAAGGTAAGGGGCAGCTCACTACGACATAATGCTTTTAAGGGAAACAATCTGGGGCTAACCCATGAATTAGTAAAAGATTAGCTCTCGAGTTGAACATTTGAAATACCTCGAGAGTAAGGTACGAAAGTACCATAATAGGCTTCAAGCGGGTGAGAAGGGGGTTCAGAGTAGCGAGAGTAAGTATCGCGTCTGATACCAGAATAGATCACTATGACGGTGGCCCGTGAATTACATACGAGGCCACGTGCAAGGAATAACTTTGGAAATCGGGGGTGTACAGGACAGTCAGGTTTCGATCCTGTGACCTGTGGGTTATGGGCCCACCATGTGGTTAAAAGTAGAAGGTTGTTGACATCCTGCACGATCATGTAAGCAAGGCAAGTCAGAGGAGAGTCTGAGGGTCATGTCGGCAACAACATAGGTACCAAGGGCGAGGGACGAAGAGAACCATTTTCCTGCTCGTTGAACGAGGCGGACCAATAGGCAAGGTTCTCGTCCATCGGTGGTTACCGGAATGTCATCAACAAATAGTAATAGGGTCTTACTTACAGAGTGGTACAACGAGGTGCTTACCTAAGCAGGGGATTATCACTGCTTAGATTATATATATCCCAAGAAAGGTTCAAACAACCAATGGAAAGTAAAATATGATTATCATATTAAACAGAACAATGGAAAGGAAAATGTGTTTAAACACATATTTCAGGGATATACCCTTACCAAGGATAAGCAGAGCATGATATCCATGACAGGATATAATGTAGAAAACCCTTTAGGTAAGGGGAGAGAAATTTCATGTCATTACCCATACAACGGTGTTCGGATAATTGAGCAAGAAACATTTAGCATTGGGCTTCGAATGTTCTTGTTGAAAATCAGAGTAACACAGACATGCTTTGAGATAGCATTGACATGGTCTTCAGGTGAAGATCAGACTTTGGAATCACGAAGGATCCATCAGGAATAACTTGTAGAATCAGTATTACAATTCCCTCATGGATGAATGGATAACCCTGCTGAAAGGAATCTAAAATGATAGGTCCTCCAGGGGGGTGCTAGGCATGACATCATGCTACAGGGTCATCAAAGGATCAACATCATAACTCTTGGAAAGTTGTCCCAACCATCATAACTGACCGAGATTCATATCCGATTGGTGTCAGGATAACTCAGACTTAGGATACCTGAGAAGAAAAGGTGCAACGCAATTGACGAGATGACATTGTAAGATTCTCGGGGAAATGAACAATGGAGTGATTTCCGTTAACAAGAGTCCATCATTAACCCAAGGAGAGGACAAGGAGGTTTCTGGTGAACTCAACGGCAATTCACCAAGACTCCCAAAAGATAGACTCCCACATTTAAGTGAACAAGGAGATAACATTTGTCGGATCAAATGATACAAGGAAGTATGCTCGAGGAAAACATACACAAGTAAACATTGGTTGAAAGGTGCGCCCGAAATATGGGTTGGGTTGCACGACCAATGTCAGAAGGGTGATTCAATAATCAGTAACCTAAGAATGAACTTTCGATCGTTAACTTCAAAGCAATAGGGTTGCTAGAAGTCCAGAACTCAAACAACACCGTTCACTTGATGGAATTAACACGGGGACCAAGAAAGAAGGGTGATGGTGAAGTATTTCTATGTCAAGAATCCTCAAGAGGTGGAACAAATCTCAGATCATTCTTGACATAAAGGATGGTAATACTCCAAGGCAAAGAAGAACAATTGCTGGGTAGCAAGGAACTCAAGGTATAACACCAAACATGAACAAGCTTGTGTTGGTGGGAAGGCAATAAAGTGGTCGAAGATAATACAATTCATCGAGGGCAAGGATGGTATTTCTCATCATGAATTCAATTGATATCCTGGATGAGCTCAGAATGCTGACGATCACGACACAATTGTCGAGAGATTTCATGCAGATGTAGTCAATCAGCGACGACATCAAGTCAAAGGAATGATGAAGCAGGAGGTTATTGGAACCACAGTTACGACACAAACTCGAACTCAAGCTTGTTGTTTAAGGTGAAAGGGTATGACGAGGAAAATCGACGTAAGCTTAGCTATCGTCGCAAATTGGTGCTCTGAGAATAAGGACCAGGTAGCACAGTTAGAATCATCACGACAATGATATAGCCAAACAGGCTAGGAATGGTTTGATCGGATTCAAACTCGTACTTATAGAAGCTTACTGAAGAGTTGTTGAACTGTAGTGCAGACTTGGTTCAGTTATCGGTGTCCTTGAGTGTTTAATAACTCAGAGCCCGTGAAAATTTGAATCAGTGGGAAGGTAGCACTAGATGAAGAACTCATAAGAAGTTATGCAGTTCCATGATAATCTCGTGATACCAGGGGGGTAATACTCGATGACAGATCAAAGTAGAGGTTGGACCGGGGTAATGCTCTACAAAAGACAAGTGCTAAAACTTGCACGAGAAATGGTATTTAAAAGAGAACATGGTCGGAACCACGATTTCAAAAGGCCAGATCCCTGATATAAGATGAACTTATACCAAAGGAATAATTATTTGAGAGAAGCTTTAATGATAAGATCTACATCGTGTCCATGGGCATGAACGCAAGGTTCAAGGTCGACTCCCACTTTTCCAATGCATACCCTTTCATTCACTTCTCGTTTTCGATGAAGTTATAGCGTTGAAATTTTATCTGGCAAATACCAGAAGAGTATGACTCGTGAAAACTTTCGAGTTCACACATATTAAGGAGGGCATAGGTTCAACCCACCAAGGCATCTTAGGAACGTATACCATCAACTCCAGGGGTAAATAACTCAAGCTCGGAGGTAGAGCATGGTTGACAAAGCAGAGGATACAATTTACCAAAGGCATTATGTATCAGGGAAGGTCTCACAAAGTTATTGAATATGAAGGATGCTGACGGATAAAATCCAACAATGGACCTGATGGCCCACAAGGGGTCTGACGTGAGCATCAGTACTTAACTAGAGGAAGAAGAATGCAAGGAGATCAGATTATAGAAACAACTGACTAACTCAATTGTCAAATGCAAAGGAATTATGATTTCCAAATCAAGGGATCAGAAGCAATGCTCTGATTTAGGGGTGGATAAGTTGAATAGCCTTAGGGTACAATCAACGGCAATTGGATTGGTCGAGAACCAATTCCAGTTAAAAGAATGGCAGCTCAGCCAGAAAGGTAATTTATAAGAATCAATGATGATTGCGGGTATTCGCAAACATATTGAGTCAACAGACTCAAAATGATAATGACAAGGGATGTCAATATGACTACGAGACTTATGGGATTAACCATAATGCAAGCAAGCAAGAATTTCAAGAGCCAAAGGCTCCAGAGGATTCTCGGAAGATCGAATAGTATTTTGAAGAATTTTGTGTAACACATGAACAACAGGGGATGAGCGGATACCGACAAGTGCGAGTATTTATTTGAGGGGTATTCATGTAGTAAGGAACTGCTAGGCAGAGGCACAAAGTACTCTCGAACAATAGAGAAAACTTCGGGTATCTTGTAATAACAAGATCAATGGGGGTGATCGATGAACGGCAAGGGTAAGTAGTTATCCATACGGATTTATCGGTGATCGAAATAGCAAAAGTGATGGGCACAAAGTCTCGAGAGAACATCGAGAGTATCTTCGAATCTTCCGATTAGCGATCGATCATCTGAAGTGAGGGGCTCTCCGGAGAAAGTACTTGCGAGAACCTAAAGTTAGTGTTGTTTTAGCAAATTCATTTAACCCGAATAGAAGAGAGTTCGAGTCCCGAGTAAGGGTCGAGGAGTAAAAGATCCTAGTACCACCCAATGGCGACGCAGCCCATAAGACACACAGCCATGTTAGTAAAAGTTTTGCAATGTCTAGACTCGACTTCGCCAAGGAGTTGGAAGGGGATTCCTACAGCAATCGGCTCGATACCAACTTCAGCGCCCTCGATTCAATCGTACACTAATCATGCACGCAAATGTGTACGATCAATATCAAGGACTCACGGAAGATATCACAACACAACTCTACAATAAAATAAGTCATACAAGCATCATAATACAAGCCAGGGCCTCGAGGGCTCGAATACAAGTGCTCGATCATAGACGAGTCAGCGGAAGCAACAATATCTGAGTACGACATAAGTTAAACAAGGTGCCATAAGATGGCTAGCACAAACTGGGATACAGATCGAAGAGGAACAGGCCTCCCGCACGGGATCCTCCTAGGTCACTCCTGGTCGTCATCAGCGGGCTGCACGTAGTAGTAGGCGCCTCCAGTAGTAGTCGCCATAGGCGGCGCGCTGCCTGGGCTCCATCGCCCGATTGCAGCAATCGAGTAGAGATAGGGAAAAGGGGAACAAGGCAACCGTGAGTACTCATCCAAAGTACTCGCAAGCAAGGAGCTACACTACATATGCATGGATATATGTGTAAAGGCCATATCAGAGGACTGAACTGCAGAAAGCCAGAATAAGAGGGGATAGCTAGTCTTAACGAAGACTACGCTTCTGGACACCTGTCTTGCAACAGGTAGGAGGGGACGATCTGAAGTCCTCCAAGTAACATCATATAGCAATAATCCTACCCGCAATCCCTCGCTCATAACCCCGAGCGAGAGCGACCACCGGTTGTATCCGCACTTGGAAGGGTGTGTTTTATCAAGTATCCAGTTCTAGTTGTCATAAGCTCAAGGTACAACTCCAAGTCGCCCTGTTATCAAGATCACGGCTATCCGAATAGATTAACTCACTGCAGGGTGCACCATCTTACCCAAAGACGCTTGATCCCATTTGGCCGGACACACTTTCCGGGTCATGCCCGCCGCTGAAGATCAACACGCCGCAGCCCCACCTAGGCACAACAGAGAGGCCAACACGCGGTTCAAACCTAAGCGCGCAGGGTCTGGGCCCATCGCCTGAAAGCACACTCGCACGCTATGCGACGTGCCGGAAGCAGACTCTAGCCCATCAGCGCTCCAGTCCAATCCGCGCTAGCGCCGCCCGTCGCCGACGTCTGAATTGCCGGCCGATACCACGACGCGGATACCCATAACTACTCCCGCGTAGATGGTTAGTGCGATAAGCTCAGAGCCAACTCAGATCAAATACCAAGACCTCGTTAAGCGTGCAGTTAAGTATCCGCGAACGCCGAACAGGCCAGGCCCACCTCTCTCCTAGGCGGTCTCAACCTGCCTGCCGCTCCGCCACAAAGTAACAATCGGGGCCGTCGGGAACCTAGGCCCACCTCTCACTGGATGGAACCACCGTCCTTTCAGCCCCATCTCCTAACAAGTACCACATGTAATGTAATAGTGTAAAGTATATGGTATATACCGTGATCACCTCCCGAGTGATCACGGCCCGATAGTATAGCATGGTAGACGGACAAGAGTGTAGGGCCACCGATGGAACACTAGCATCCTATACTAAGCATATAGGATTGCGGTAAGGTAACAACAAAGAGTAACAAGGACAAAGCTATGCAGCGGTATAGGATTAATCGAAAGCAAGAATATGCTACACTACTCTAATGCAAGTAGTATAGAGAAGAGTAGGCGATATCTGGTGATCAAAGGGGGCTTGCCTGGTTGCTCGGCAAGAGAGAGGGTCGTCGGTGACGTAGTCGATCACAGCACATCAAGATCGGTCTCGGGTCTCACCGGAGAGAAGAGGGGAAGAAACAGTAAATACCTAGCAGAGCAAGTGCATAACAGGTCAATGATGAGAGCTAGACGTGTTCTAACGCAGCGCTAGGCGATACTGGCGAAGGGGGAAACATCCGGGAAAGTTTTCCCGGTTCCGGACGTCTGTCAGACAGATGAACCGGAGAGGAAAGTTTGCAGGTTCGATAGGTTAGGGGTGTGTGGCGGACGAACGGACTGCGTATCCGGATTCGTGTCGTCGTTCTGAGCATCTTTCATGTTGAAATTATTTTAATCCGAGTTACGGATTAAAAGATATGATTTTCTAAAGTATTTACTAATTAAATATTTCAATTAATTCGAAAAACAGACTAATGACATCAGCATGATGTCATGCTGACATCAGCAGTCAACGTTGACTGTTGACCAAGTCAACCTGACAGGTGGGTCCCACCTGTCAGGGACTGTTTAACTAATTAACCGTAGTTAATTAGGTTGACTAGTTATTAGGTTAATTAAGCATAATTAATTAAGTTAATTAATCTAGTTAATTAATTAATTAACTATTTGATATTTTTATTTCTTATTCCTTTTAGTTAATAAACATTTTAGGGCGGTGGGGCCTATCTGTCATAGGCTCAGGTTAATTAAACAAGGTTAATTAGTTTAACTAAGTGATCAGATTAATTAAACTTAATTAATTAAGTTAATTAATTAATTAATTAATTAATATTGTTATTATTATTATTATTATAATTTTTATTTTCGCTTTTGTTCGGGGGTTAGGCCCACATGTCAATGGCCCTGTGGGGCCAAACAGGCGAAGGGGCAGGCGTGGGTACCGCCGAGGCAAACCCCAAAGGGCGGACGGAGTCGAGGGCGCCGGACCGGGCGCCGATCGACCGAGGCCATTGTCGCGACGGCGGCGAAGCGTAGGGACGGCGTCATGCTGGCGCTGCCTCGAGGCCACCAAGGGATGCGGTTTTGGCGCGGAGCTGTCAACCGATTGTGGGAATGGGAGCCCGCTTGAAGGGCGAATCACTGGCTGGGAAGCCGGGGCGCGCGGCGCAGCGAAAGGCGAGGGGGGAAACAGCGTGGTGGCAGCGGTGAGCGCTGGCCAAAGGGCGTGTGGGAAGAGAGGAGGAGGGGTCTCAGGGGTTGTAGGGATGGGGCAATGGTGCTCGGGGTAGGTTGGCGGGACGCCGACGAAGGGGAAGAAGGCCGGCGGGGATGAGGCGCCGGCGAGGTGGTCCGGGCGACGGCGAGCGTTGGGCGTCGGGGCGCGGTCGTGGGCGCGTCGGTGGTTTGCCCCACCTCCCGATCTAAATCGGGAGAGAGGGGGAAGAGAGCGAGGGGGGGAGGCGTCGGCGTGGCGGGTCGGCGGTGGGAGGCCGGCAAGGCGCTGGCGAGGTGCCAGCCCGGCGATGGTGGGGGCGAGGCAGAGGCCTCAGCGGCGATCATGGGCGAAGGAGGGGCGAGGAGGCGAGGAGGACGGCGACGAGGCGCGCCGGGAGGGGCGCCGGCGGTGGGGCGTGAGGGCGCTGGTCGGGGCCGGGCGAGGCGGCGCTCGACGGGCGGGCAACCGCCCGATCCAGATCCATCGGGGGAGAGGGGGAGAGGGGGGATCGATCCGATGGGATCGGGCGAAGGGGAGTGGGAGCAGTTAGGGTTTGGGGGTGGGGAGCGGGTGGCCTATAGGCCAGGGGGCGGCCGGCTGGGCCGGTGGGCCGGCCTGGTAGGCCGCCGGCTGGCCCGGGTGGCCCAGTGGGGGGGGGGGCCTTCTCCTTTTCTTTGTTTTTGCCTTTTCCCTTTTTCTTTTCTTTTTACTGTTTTAATTTAGTTCCTCATTTATTTTAGCTTTACAAAATTACAAAAGTGGCACCTAATATAGTGTTACAAATTGTGCCTTTGCCACCAATAATTTAGCTCTTCAAAAATAAAATGGTTTGTAATAGTTTATTATTTTTAAAAGCATTTAAGTAATTGTTTTACCTTCTACCTTAATTACTTAAGTGCATTTAAACCTTTTATAAAAATGTGGTTTCTCCGCCATAATTACTCATGAATTAATTGGAACCACCCGAACACTTTAGTTTTAATATCTGAAAATTTTTATTGTTTGACTTTATCTTGAATTTGAACTTGAATCGGATTTGAACTAACGCGAGATTTGTCAACGGTAACCGAGGTGACGTGGCATCATCAGTGCGGATTACTGTAGCTTAATTACCCGGGCGTCACAACATATAAATTGGCCATTCACCATACGCTGAATTCATGTTTTTGGCCCTTTTCTTGATAGTGTATGTATTTATTTTCTCTTTTTTATTTTATTATATAATAGATAGACCAGAACAAGTCTGAATATTTTTGTCCATTTTCTGGCCAGTGTATCTCTTTATTTTCTCAGGATTGTTTCTTTAGTATATAACAGGTAAATTGAATTAAGATACCTACATTGTGGTAAGTTACTTGGCAATTTCAAGCTTTTTAAAGAATAATCAATGTGATGAGCATACCACGTGGACCATAAGCGTAAATTAAACAGAATAAACAATCTAGTGTCTGTGTTTTTTCTCTCTGTGATAAGCAAATTTGAGAACAATTTATATCTCTCATGGCAGTTTGAACCTTTCAAGGTTTTAGTATCATGAAAGTAGAACTATTAAATTAGACAACATTGCACACATACATAATTTTCTATTCTAGGAGTCATGTTGCATCGTTGTAGACATATTTGATATAGATTATCTATACACAACTTAACCAATCTTTTGACGTAAGAAGGTACATATACTATTGGAATTATGAAATTCAATTTCGATGTAATCGCCTAGTTGACATCGTGTTTGTTTCACAGTTTGTTTCCTATTTTTCACACACCAGCACCCTTTGTGTATATTTCAACACAGTAGTGTGCAACTTGGTATGCAAAAACATTCATTCCACCTTGGTATGTCGAAGGTAGTTGTTAGACTATAATCAATTAACCTAAGCAATTCTAGATGGTGCTAACAACATAGGCAAGTAGTCCTAGCTATGTAACTTCCTTATAATAACAGATCAGGATTGCAATTATGAGCACGCGAACATGATCATAGCTAAGTATATATGATGGGGCAGTATGTTGGGGAAGGCGTGAGGGAGATTTGGAAGTGTCCGCCTTCATCAACCTAGCCCAGCCCTTGAACACAGGCATGCATGGCCGACCAATCCTGCACCTCTGGTGCCATGCCGCCACCTCGTCTTCACGTGGAGACGGATTATATCGTGTAGACATAGATAAATTTCATATTGCTGAGGAGGCGACCGACGTGTGTGTGCGTGAGGTCTGGTCTGGCAAGGGTGTGTGCATTAGTGGTGGTCATTGGTAAGGGTGCGCACGAGGCCAGTGCGCATGTGTGCTGTGTGAGTCCAAGACTGTTGGAGATTCGTTGGGAGCCAGACGCGTCCAACGCGCACGAACGTGTCATGGGCGCAGCAATCATGTTGTTTCAATACGAAACCGATTCTTCATGCGTTTCTTTCAATTTGCAGTGCATTTGAGTTTGTTCTAAACCTCTAGACATCTTCTACTTCTTACTCTCTTGTACTAGGGTACAATCGTAAATCCAGTACTATTAGTTGGTGTATATCAACAAATCTCTTTGATGCACTGATAAATCTTATCATTGTGAAGTTTAAGTTTAGAAGGTCATAGATGTATGTGAGTATGCATGTCACCATGAGGTCTTATGTATTGGTTCTAATTTAGAACTGAACACTAAGTTCAAAGATGTTTTGAGCGTTTGACTCGAAATATTTAGCAAAACTCCAGTTCAATCTATATTCCAGAAGTATTGGAAAATTAATTGACAAGATAAAACACAGAAAATTCTAGCCGTTGAAAAAGATTCAATGCAAAAACTAAATGGTGCCTTAGTTGTGCTCAATTTTGCCCATGGCATCTAACTTTTCACACTTTTTCCATTCACCACTCGCCTGATGCTCACAAAAACACAAACGGTGCCTTGCCGACAGGTCAAAGCAGTTGACCGTTACTTGCTCAGTTACAGTCGAGTGGGGCCAGAGATATGAGGACCAGTGGGCCGCATATGACAGATAGGCCGTCACCTCGCTTACGATGAGTGGGACCTAGGCTAGGTGAGCTATCACTTTCTTTTGCCTAAATTAGTCTGACCCCAAGCGAGCCACCGCATCCCCCACGCAACCCCATGCCGCCGCCGACGTGTCCCCTAGCAGACCGGTCGCCCACTCCGACCGTTTGCCGGAGCTCCGATGGTGCAACGACGTGGTTCTATCGGCCAACTGTTCCACCCATATGCCAGAACCATTCGAGATCATTGGCCAGCCAGTACGTTTCTAATCGAAACCCTAGAAATTAGGATTCATTTATAAGTAGATTGAATGGGCGATTGGGTGATTGAATTATGGTTTGTTGAGTTGCTCCAGTTTGCAATCAGTATCGGCGTCTATTTAGGATTGGATTCCTGCCAGTTGTACTAGTGGTAGTTAGTTTGGAAATCGAAAACCCTAGAAATTAGTTTTTGTTGAATGGACCACATTTTAGATTGTTTTGTGGTGATTTTGATCCGAATAACCGAGTTTTTATTATTATTTAATTTGTAAATTTGGTATTTGATTGATGGCAAGCAGGTCCGAGCTAGAAGAGGGTGATGTATTTTTTTGCGTCAGGGATGAGTTTTGGCTGGCGAAGTGCAAGGAGATATGCTCCTTGTTTCAGAGTGTTAAATCTCTCAACATGCACTCGCTGAGCCTGGCGTTGGATGTGATGAGGGACGAGCGAAATCGGTTACTTCCTAAAGGCAAGGAGCAGTCCGAATTAAGATTCTCCATGGGCAATGGCAGATGAGATGGAGTCTCCGGATCGTCAACAGCGAGCCCGCTAGTACGAGTATCACTGCCACCTCTCCTCGCAGAATCCAGAGGCGGAAGGTCCAGTGAATTTGCGTACTATTCTGGTAACCGAGGGGGAGACAAGGGAGAAGGAGAGGAAGGCTATGTGGGGGGGGGGGGGGGGAGATCATCGCTCATCCTTCTCACGCAGACATGAATCTAGCGATTAATGTGGATGACGAGGATGAGCAGATGGTTGACAAGGAGCATTTGGAGGCTGATTTGAGAAAAAATCTAGTGCTGGTCACCATGGAGGCCAAGGCTGACTGCAAGAATGCCCCAATAGTGATGAAGCAATATGAGTTCTCGGTGCAGTTTGAGCAGAATGCTCAACGCTCCCACCATCGTCTGGCTCGCCATCTTAAGCGTATGAACTACTTTGTATTATTGCTTCTAGCTAGTGCTAGGGATCCAATATGTGGATGCCTTTTTAACTGAAAACAATATGTTATTTGAATGTGTTTAATGAGTAGTTGTATGCTATGTTTTGAATTTCCTACGTTGAGTGTGTTTTGCATGTTTAAATAGAGTGCAACATGAAAATTTGCCAATAATAGCAACCTGCAAAACTTACAAAAAAGGAAAATGCAATACTTACTTAAAATGGGGGTCAAACTTAAAGTGAAACAAAGAAATAGGACTAGCACATGGAATGCACCACCCGCTATTTCCCGAGAGAGGCATGCCCATCGTCCCACAAATCCCATGCGTCCAGGGATGCAAGGTCTAAAAGTTAAGTACAATCCTTTTCATAAAAGGAAGCAACGGCCTGTCCTGCATATATTTGTTGGGTACCATGGAGTCTGGGAAGTACATGACAGGTGTACGTGTGTTAGAGCATGGTGTATAACATGGGAATACCTTGACCAGATGCCAAGTCTATTTTATACATTCGAGTCCAAAGTAGTGGTTGTCCACAATAAAATCTATATCTTGTCTGCCTAAGTTGGCCATATTATTCTCTAGGACTTGAAGGCCTCAAGATTTTCCAAAATTCAGCTCCCACAAGGACTGAGGGGTAACTATTTGAAGACAAGGGCCGAAGATGCTTCCCGTGTATATCTCATCCATGCCAATGGGTTTCAAATTTAATCTAGCTCGACAAGGGTTATAAGTTGTCGTTGATCGATACTATTTATTTGAGGAAGTTAGGTCACACCCTTGGACAGAAGCATAGTGCTGATGTGGAGAAAAGACAGGTGGGAGATAATGTTCTGTTTGTGATTTTGAGGATTGGTGGACGCATACTCTATTTCGATATTATGAGCAAGATATTATATAAAGTTCATGGAAGTGCAGAAAATGATCAATATTACAGTATCAAGGGTTAATTTTATAAATGCCACTCCAAATCTCGCGATTCCAATAAATGCCACTGCAATTTCCAAACTTTGAAAAATGCCATTTCATGCCATTTCCAGTGTCATTTTTCGAAGTCTGGATTGGCGTTTTTCAAAGTTTGCCAAAATTACGGTGCCATTTTACAAAATTCGGAAATTGCAGTGGCATCTTTATGAATTGTCATAATTGGAGTGCCATTTATCTAATTAACCCTATTATCAAACCTTTTACAATGATTTGGCCACATGTATTCCCTGTGCGCAAGGATGATCCTGCAAGGTTTGACATTAACCCTCTAGATGACCTGTATATCACTCTTGTTGTTCTATTGATCTTATATATAAACTTAAAAATAGCACAAAAAAGATGAGACTTCGGTGATAGAGGTAGTAAAGCAGAAATATATCCGGTTGAGTTATGTGAGTCTAGAATACACTTTGTTTATTTGAGGACGTGTCAAAGATAAATGCTTGCAACTTTGTAAATATTGATCAGGCTATACTGGATGCTTTGTGCAGGATGACTAAAATAAACATAATACTTTGTGTCAAAATTTATTAGCCATAAATTGTGAAGGCTAACGTCTAGTAGTAACATTAAATTTATACTTAAATATATCTCTATTCAAGAGGAAGATTTCTTCTGTTGTCATTCCTTTTCATTCTTTGTCCACCGAATTTTTTCCGTACACTACTTTTTTTATGCCAGTTTTCCAAGATCATTCCAGTTCCCACACCTCCCTCCTGCCTGCACATGCATGCTGGCGATCACCACAAGAATCTCCTTCCCAAACCATCTTTCCAATGTGGCCCTCTTCTAAATCTGCAACAAAGGTGGGTTGCTCCGTCACCAAACCCCCGTACCTTGCGCTTGCATCGGGCGCCACCGGGAACTACGCCGGGCCTTCCATCATGGACCGCGCACCATCATCCGCCCTACGCACCGGCGAGGCAGTGGGCCAGGGCGCGCCACACCAGCAGCCGCCCCGGTTCGCCAAGATCGACTTCGCCACATACGACGGCTCCGACGACCCGCTTAACTGGCTCAACCAGTGTGACCAGTTCTTCCGCGGACAGCGCACACCCGCGTCGGAGCGTACTTGGCTGGCTTCATACCATCTCCGCGGGCCGCCTAGACATGGTACTACGCCCTCGAGCAGGACGAGGGCGACATGCCCCCGTGGGATCGTTTTCGAGAGCTGTGCCTTCTTCGTTTCGGGACGCCGGTCCGCGGGAGCCGCTTGGCCGAGTTGGGCCGCTTGCCGTTCACCTCCACGGTGCAGGACTTTACCGACCGCTTCCAGGCCCTGGCGTCCCACGCGCCCGGTGTGACGGCCTTATAGCGGGCGGAGCTTTTCATCGGCGGCCTACCCGACCACATCCGCATGGATGTCGAGATGAAGGGGCCCCAAGACCTTCAGACGGCCATGTACTATGCCCGGGCATTCGAGCAGCGCGCCCAGGCCTTAACGCGTCCATCCGCGCCACGTGGGGGCCGACAGCTTCCCCGGCCGTCTCCGGCAGCACCAGCGTCGTCCACAGCCGCCCCGGCACCCACCCCGGCACCGACACGGCCATTCAGGCGCCTCACTCAGGCGGAACAGCTGGAACGCCGGCGCCTGGGCTTGTGTTTCAACTGTGATGCGCCATATGCACCGGGCCATGTCTGTCCCTGCCTCTTCTACCTGGAGACGACAGACGAGACTGAGGAGGAGAAACTAGAGGATGGCCTCGGCGCTCCAGCCCTTGCGGAGCCCGCAGCGGCACCCGCGCCCGCCCCGGCCACCGCCCTCGTGGTGTCCCTACACACGCTGGCCGGCATCCGTGATGAACGGACAATGCTCTTACCGGTCATGATCCAGGGCGAGCGCCTGGTGGCCCTAGTGGATACAGGGTCCACGCATAACTTCCTGCCGGAGACCACCATGCGGCGCCTTGCATTACAGCCAACCGGCGGTGAGCAGTTGCGAGTCACAGTCGCTAATGGCGACCGTCTCCGCTGCCACGGGCTCGCTCGTGACGTGCCAATCACTATCGGCGACGAGCACTTCACCATCACCTGCGCCGGCATCGACTTGGGCTGCTTCGACTTCATCCTCGGCGTCGACTTTCTGCGCATTCTTGGTCCTATTCTATGGGATTTCGACGCGGTGACGATGACCTTCTGGAGGTTGGGCCGCGGCATTCGGTGGGACGGCATTGGGGGTGCCGCCCCAACCACTCCACTCCAGCTGGCCGCGACCACCGCCACGGTCGAGTACCCACTATTGGAGAGCCTCCTCCGGCAGCACGCGGACATCTTCACCGAGCCACAGGGCCTGCCGCCCGCCCGCACGTACGATCACCGTATACATCTTCTGCCAGGCTGCGCGCCGGTGGCGGTACGGCCTTACCGCTACCCACAGTTGCAGAAGGATGAGTTGGAGCGGCAGTGTGCGCTCATGCTCGTGGCAGGCATCATCCGGCTCTCCACTTCGCCATTTACCGCGCCGGTGCTTCTCGTCCGCAAGTCAGACGGTACATGGCGTTTCTGCATCGACTACCGTGCCCTTAATGCTGTCACACTTAAGGACAAGTTCCCTATTCCAGTGGTCGACGAGCTCCTCGATGAGCTCTACGGGGCGCGCTTCTTCACCAAACTTGACCTCCGGTCGGGGTACCACCAGGTGCACATGCACCCGGATGACATCGCCAAGACGGCGTTTCGGACTCATCACGGCCACTTCGAGTTCTTGGTGATGCCCTTTGGCCTCACCAACGTCCCGGCAACCTTACAGGCTTTGATGAACGACGTCCTCAAGCCCTACTTACGTCGGTTTGTGCTCGTTTTCTTTGATGATATTCTAATCTACAGTGCGTCTTGGGCCGAGCACCTCCAAAGACGTCGCCATCGTCTTCAACGAAGCTTCGCGCACCACCTCCACCTAAAGCGCCGAAGTGCTCGCTCGACGCCTTCGGTGGCCTACTTGGGCCACGCTCATCTCGGCCGACGGGTGGCTATGGACGCCGACAAGGTGGCAGCCGTCTCGCATGGCTAACGCCTCACTCGCCGCTGGCCCTCCGCTGGTTCCCCGCCTCGACGGCTACTTCCGGAAATTTATCCGGGAGTTCGGGCTTATCGCGGCGCCCCTCACGCGGTTGCTTCGCCGCGACGCTTTCGCCTGGGACGACGAGGCAACGACGGCGTTCGAGGCCCTCAAGGGGGCCCTCACGACGGGCCCCGTCCTCCAGATGCCTGACTTCGACCGCCCGTTCGTGGTGGACTGTGACGCCTCGGGCGCAGGGTTCGGCGCCGTGCTTCATCAGGGCGATGGGCCCCTCGCCTTCTTCAGCCGGCCTTTCGCTCCGCGTCATCTTAAGCTGGCAGCATATGAGCGGGAGCTCATTGGCCTTGTCCAGGCCGTTCGTCATTGGCGGTCGTACTTGTGGGGACAGTCCTTCCAGATTCGCACCGACCACTACAGCCTGAAGTTTTTGCTGGACCAGCGGCTGTCGACCGTGCCGCAACACCAGTGGATCAGCAAGCTCTTCAGCTTCGACTTCTCCGTCGAGTATCGGCCGGGCCGTCTTAACACCGTGGCCGACGCGCTGTCCCGTCGCGACTCCGACCTCGCTTCCTCCGCCGACGAGTCCACCGGGGCGGCCCTGTGCATCCGCTCCGGGCCGACGTTCGGCCTCTTCGCCGACATTCGCCGCGCCACTGCGACGGCCGACGATGCCGTCCGTCTTCAGCAGCAGCTCACGGCCGGCGACATGGAGGAGCCTTGGCGCTTCTCTGACGGACTGCTCCTACATTGGCGCCGGGTCTTTGTTCCGGCGCATGATGATCTCCGTCACCAGGTGTTACAGCTCGCCCACTCGGCGGGTCATGAGGGTATGCAGAAAACCCTCCATCGTCTTCGCGCCGACTTCTACATCCCTGGCGATCGCGCCCTGGTCCGCGACTGGGTTCGGTCTTGTCAGACATGCCAGCGCAACAAGACAGAGACTCTCAGGCCGGCCGGGTTACTCCAGCCCTTGGAGGTGCCATCTCAGGTCTGGGCGGATATATCTATGGACTTCATTGAGGGTCTTCCCAAGGTGGGCGGCAAGTCGGTCATCCTCACGGTGGTCGACCGCTTCTCCAAGTACGACCACTTCATAGCACTCAGCCATACATACACGGCGGCGTCCGTGGCCCGGGCCTTCTTCGACGGCATCGTCCGTCTAAACGGGTTCCCTGCTTTGATCGTCAGTGATCGAGACCCCGTGTTCACGGGCCATGTCTGGCGCGACCTCTTCAGGATGGCGGGTGTCCAGCTCCGACTGAGTACGGCATTCCATCCTCAGACAGACGGTCAGTCCGAGGTGGTTAACAAGGTCATTGCCATGTATTTGCGTTGTGTGACAGGTGATCGGCCTCGCGCTTGGGTGGACTGGCTCTCTTGGGCGGAGTACTGCTACAACACCTCTTATCACTCCGCCCTGCGCGCTACGCAATTTGAGGTGGTCTATGGTCGACCACCCCCGCCTATACTTCCGGTGGATCCGGAGACAGCTCGGACGGAGGTTGTGGGTGACCTCATCCGCACTCGTGATGAGATGCTTGCTGAGGTTCGTCAGCGTCTCCTTGAGGCCCAGCAGCTGGCCAAGCACTACTACGACGATCATCATCGTGAGGCGGAGTTCGCGGTGGGTGATTGGGTGTGGCTGCGTCTTCTCCACCGCTCTACGCAGTCACTCGACCCGCGCACGAAGCGCATGCTCGGCCCTCGCTACGCCGGGCCCTTCCTTATCTTGGAGCGCATTGGGAAGGTGGCCTATCGTCTTCAGCTTCCAGCCCGCGCTCGCATCCACGACGTCTTCCATGTGGGGCTGCTCAAGCCTTTCCCTAGCCGCCGCCGCCCTTCTTCTCCCTCGCGACGGCTCGCATCCACGACGTCTTCCATGTGGGGCTGCTCAAGCCTTTCCCTAGCCGCCGCCGCCCTTCTTCTCCCTCGCGACGGCGCCAACACGCTGGAGCCGCCGCCCTCGCCCCCAACCCTCGCTACTCTGCCTGTATAACCTACGGAGTAGAGCCGGTAGGAACCCTAGTCCTACCAAGTAGAGTTAGGTGCCGCTGCTCGCAAGTACACAAGGCAAAGCATGCATTTGGATTCTGGACAGCAATGCATGCTTCCGGTAAATGATTGAGAAATGTGCGGTAGTAGATTGAATCACTAAAGCTTCAAAGAGCAGGCCATCAGTAACACAGTTGCGACCTCCAAATTTAGTACAGCAGTTGATGTCTGAAAGCCGGACAGCCGTCCAAGACACTAGCTTGGGGATTAATCTCCCGATTCTCGCAATTTGGAAGTCATTCAACTAGAGAACTGCTTCGTGATCTACCTTCACACCAAAATACAAAACGATACAATTAGTCGATGTAACATCCTGAATCTTGGTTAAGTTTTTTAGTAGCAGTTTTTACAAAGTTTGTCAGCCAATAAAAATCCTTGAATCGCTGACCCCAGTCAAGGTGTCTTTTACTCCTTGTCACGGTTCCATGCATTTCCTTTTGATCATTCCAGTTTGAAACCAAACTCTGTTTGTGTATGCTGCTTGATGCCGGCGTGCCTGTGCTTGTCCATGCATTCTTTGGAAAACAGAGAGTAACTGCTTAGCTGAAACCTTTTGTTTTCAGTTCAAAAAAAATTTCATTGGAAACATCTCCAAGTTTATTACTAATGTTTCGGAAATTTCTACTCCTTACCTGAAAATTGAAAATGCCATCAAGATCACACTTTGCAATATAATAAGATGAATTGTGCTGTTGTTTTCTCCAGAGTGTTGGAAGTTAAGAACAGTTGTACCGTTACATCTTCTGCAACATATTAGGCCGATTTCTTGCTTTCCATAGTGCTAAATGATATCTTTACACATCTAACAGAAAGTGATATCTTTACAACCAACAAAAAAGCTAGATTTGTCCGCCCGAGCCGATTCATATTTATTGAAACTGTAATTACTTTGATCCTCCCATCTGTGCAAAAGAGTGTTCTACTGTTTTCTGAGTTCTGGACCTGCCCTTGAAAGTTTTGTTGTTTTCTAAATGCTAGTCCAGTTCTCACTAAAAGTTAAATATACTCTAGAAATCTGTATCGGACTTACCATTCTCTGGAACTGTTTGTTAAATCATCAGATGCAATGAGTTATTTGAGAGAAAACAAGAGGCTGGAACAGTATTTCCGTGTTAACTAATCACCCTGTATGTAAGTCTTCTCATAGAGGAGGAAGAAAAATTGGCACACTACAGGAAAATTAATCACCTTGTAAGTAAGTCTGCGCAGTGGTAAATGCAATATCCAAATCTCTTCTACTGATGTTTTGTGCATATATTTGACGACTTGGTAGGTCAACCATGAACAGATTTGGATAAATGCAATATCTAAAATGTTGATGGCTTTACATTAGTATTAAACGACTTGGTAGGTACAAGTATAGAGGAAACTGAAGGCTGTGGGGTAGATGTACGTCCTCACTAAATTCTGTTCTTTTCATAAAAATTGTCTTGAGCTGCAATAAAATTATTTTCTCCTTTTTTCATTTTTTTATCTCGAACCGACAAATCCAAAAGTACTGCTGGTGCTCCCTGTTTTTATGAGGGAACTGCTAGTATTTTTTATATCTGACACTTGCATATTACTTAGTTTACTTTTTGAAATCGTTATTTCCTATATTTAATCACGGATGGTTCACTATTTTATATGTTAACTGCTGCATGTGTACTGTCTCCATTGAGACTGTTCTCTTAGATTTCGCAAGGCTATTGATCTGCAAAGTTGGGGTACAAAAATCTGCGTAAATGACATCTCCGTTGTTGGTTGGCTGAAATCAGCAAGGAAAAATTGCCTACCTTACAAGGGAAAGCGTTGGTGAAAGCAGGGAACAAATGCATTACTTTGAGTTTTGAGCGCACATAATGTTGCAACTACTGTTGCATTATCCTAATCCCTTGCCCTGTCCTTCTGCAACTACTAGTCAATGTGTACATGCAATGCACGTTAACTTGGAAGTATATTAAGTACATGCGGATATTAAGTAGGGTATTATTTGCGTGCTATTATGTGATTAGCACTATATTAGACATGAAATTAACTGCATGCTAAACGTGTTGAGCGCTCGACATTAAAGCAGTGTAGGTCGTTGGATTGACATGATTTGATGGCCGAGATTAATTGGATATGCCCCTTTAGGTCTTTTTATATTGGTATAGATATAGATGCAAGGCAAACAATAGCATTTTCCTACATTCTGTTTGTGGTTCTTATGCTTGATGTGTGGATGGATGAACAAATGCTGTCGTGTTTAGCACTATTGGTTCAAGAAATTAGTCCATGGCACTGATGCCCATCTGCACTTGTGTTTGTGGCTGCTGCCCATTTTGCAGGGTCGAACAATGCTTGGATGGCGAGACAGAGCAGGCAGCAGATGTCGTATCCAAGGTTCTCGGTGACGACAACCTTCTCAGGGAGATCATCGTCCGCGTCGGCTTCCCCACCACCCTTGTCCGTGCCGCCCTCGTCTGCAAGCGCTGGCACAGGCATGCCGCCGACCCCGCCTTCCTCTGCCGTTTCCGCAAGCTCCACCCACTCTTCCTCCTAGGCTACTACATCTCTGAGCGGTCGGTTGCGTTGGAGCAGCTAGGTGCTCCACCCTTTCACGTAATGTTGCCCCAGCCCCTGCCCCTGCTGCCCCCACTGTTTTTTAACCCCACCACTGTCACCAGCCACCCCAGAGCTTGCCACCGTCATGCGTCATCTTGCTGACTACAGGTTCAGTGTCGACGATGGCACTATACTGATCAAGCAGTGCCAGAACGGCACCGTCTTCACCCAACAAGACAGAGGAGGAACAAAATTTACACTTGGAATGCACTGCCCGCTGTGCCCTGAGAGAGGTATGCCCATCGTCCCACCATTCCTGTGCGTGGAACGCAATCTACCTGTATGTGTTGGGCACCAAGGGCTCGGGGAAGTTCCTGGTGCGTGTATATGTGTTGCAAGGTGGTGTTTGGTGCCTGCATGCCTCCGCCACATGCCAGCCCTCTCTTATCCATTGGGAACCAAAAGTTGTGCTTGTTGAAAACAAAATCTATATCCCGACCATCAACAGTGACAACATTTTTGTCTTGGATTTGACGACCTCAAGTTTCTCCAGAATCCAACTCCCACAAGGAGCAAGCTATAATTATTTTCGGACCATGTTGTCACCAGCCGATGACGCTTCTGGTGTTTATCTCATCCATGTGAACCGATTTGATCTTCGCATCTGGCTCTTCAAGGGGAACAACTTCTTGCTAGTCAATATCATTTGTTTGAGGATGTTAGATCACACGCTTGACGATGAGCATAATGCAAATGTCCAGATAAGCCAGGTCGGAAACAATGCTGAATTTGTTTTCTTGAGGATGGGTGGATGCACATTCTATCTGGACGTCACGAGTAAGACACTGCATAAATTGCATGAGAAGACAGACAATGATCGACATTTTAGTGATGCCAAGCCTTTTATGATGATTTGGCCGCCCATATTCCCTGTGCCAAGGACGACCCTTCAAGGTTTGCTTTTTGGACTTCAAATCATCTCTATATCGCTCTTGTTGCGGCCATGAATTTTTTTCCATTTTAACAACTAATGGCTAGTCCAAGCTAACAGTGGGTAGTCTGCTTGTGTGTCACTTCTCCTTGTATGATTAGTTTTCTTTTTACTGAAATACAAAGTATGAAATGGAAACAACTGGGTCTGCAATATGAGGGCATTCATGTTGTACTGGCTGTAACTTTTGGTACGAAAAACATATGTTTTTGGCCTTTTGAGTGTTTAGAGCATGGACTTCTAGTTTGTTGTATCACTATGTTCTGAACTGTCAATGCGAACTACAAATTGGGCCTACAAAAATACTCTTAGTCATGTTATCATGTTGCCCACTGTATAAGAGCTGAAAGATGCTTAATCCTGTTAACATATTACACGCTATTTTCTTGTCTTCGTATACTATTGCAAACCCAATAAGCGTGGAATTTTGACTTCTGTTTCTCGAATATAATCACCTGCATACATTTGAACTCTCAACCTGCAGCTATGTACATTTGAACAACGAACCTGTAGCTATGTGAGATTGGTAACACTTGTTTTTTCTTGAATTTTATTGAGTGAATCGTATAATTCTTTCTTGAACACAAGCTGGATGTAGGTGCATGGGGTATTTTGAGCTGATCCATGATTTGTGATTCTGATATATCATGGTGACTAGTCCTAGCTAACAGTGGGTAATTTTAGTTTTTGTCGCACTTCTCCTTCTATTATCAGAGAATTTGAATACAGAATATAAAATTTAATTTGTACTGTTGTAGCTAGTTGAAAAGAAAGAAACTATAGTTGTGAACCGAATTCATTATTTCTATTTCTGGGCACAACAGAAACTATATTGACTATCGTTGTTCTAGCTACTTTTCTTGTTAGTCCATCTGATAATTTGATGCTTTAAAGTGGCAAAACAAATATATTCGGATGCTTAAGTATCTCTATCCTTAACCTTCCCTTGTTTTCTCTAGAACAGGGATGTCGTGTGAAGACCAAGGATATGTGATCTCATTTGAATGATCAGTAGCGAAAGGCGACAACAAGGAAAAGTAGAGAGCTGCATTTCCTTAGTAGCAGTTCTAGTAACTATCTTTGTCATGACTTGTGGACTGTAATGTATTAATTAGGATGCTATGTAACAGGAGTACGTACCCTTATGCTATGTATCATGGATGATTGCAACTGAGGCTTGTGTTTCGTGAAGAAGACTCCCTATTTGTATGTTTATTAGTGATATATCATCTGATTCGCTTGCGTTGCGATGTTGTGTTTGTTGTACTAGTTCTGCATGGTATTTGTGGAATTGGTCTTCTGATTCACCATTGTGGTCAATCTGTTTCAGTTAGCATTAATTATGAAGTTCTATTTCAACTGTAAAACCGAAATGTCGCTCTAAGGCTACAATTACATATTTTGTGCCTCACGGAGGGCCATACATGGTGGACAGCCCCACCCCAAGGCTTCACTTAACCAATTGATAGCAGTCCAAGGCTCCGATGCTGCATCAGCACAAAGTTCTGAAGCTGTGTTGTCGTTCCGATGCTCCGATGCTGCATCAGCACGATGTTGGCATTGAAGCTGAATGTAAACTGAAGGAAGGTAATGGAAGCTTCAGATAAGGAACGCACAGAGAGCATCACTAACATAGAGGACGTGCAGTTTCTCCATTGTCTTCTTTGGAAATGCCTTGGGAGATCACACGTGGCCAGTGTAGAAGGAATCAATGCAAAGCAACAACCTCTAGACTGCCGTTATGTCAGTTGGTAGTTGTTGTAAACACCATATCCGCATACGGATATACTACTATACAATTTGTCACCAGCTAGAGTTGTACACTTCACATGGATCAGCTACGTTGTACTGGCAATCCGAAACACGAGTATATAATGAGGCATGTACTGTACGTAACATGATAAATAAAATACACTCGTACCTTCAAAGACAAGCATGCATCATGATGGCTAATTAGGCGAAAGTACTCGAAAATAGGGAGTAAACAAGATAAGTCGACATTTTGATTTGTTGTATGCATGATTAAGGGGAGACAAGAAAAGGATTGGAAAAAACTGTAGAACAGAAAACTTGGATAATGATTTTTAGTACAAGATTTGGATAATGAATCAAAGAAATGATTCAAGAATGCAAAATGGTAATGTTAATGGTCTGTGTGCTCAGTAATGCCCTTCTCTAGCCAGGCCTTGTCCGGAGGGTACCAACCATGGTAACTTTTGTGATCACCTCTAAATCTACCACGATCTTCCACGTTGTTGTTATTTTTATAGGTAGGCGCCAAGATGAGCTATTGAGCTAGCAAGATAGTGGTAAAGAAAGAGTGTATTTCTACTCTTGGGTAGAGTTCGCATTTTTTTGGAAAAACGTGTTGTCAACTTTTTGAGAGAGAGAGAGAGAGAGAGAGAGAGAGAGAGAGAGAGAGAGTTATTGTACTAACAGTAGCTGCCCGGTGAAATTACCTCTAGCATTCATCCAACCAAATAACTAGCCTTCTTATAGTACTAGGGGTTAAAATGCACCACAACCATTGCATAAGAAACCCCAAGGGCTACATATATCCATCTTGAACTTTTCATTCATCACTGAGACCCAAGGATATTCCTCTGTTGTTCCATCTCTTATTTTTGCCAAAAAGCCTCTAAAGTCTCCCAATAGTATCTAGCCCTGAAAGTATGCAAGAGACATGGTGGCACGAGATTCTCTTGCTTGTCTTCAAGGCAAAATCAGTTCGAGCATGTAGGCATGAGAGACACAGGGAAAGAAAGAGTCATAGGTGTTGTCGAATCTTTTACATGGTACATCTGTAGGCCTGCTGAATGGATCAGGCACTTCAATCAAACTGATTACGCAATACATTATTATCCTACACTTACGTAGTAATTTTTAGCATATTATTACATAGTCAGTCTGATGAGCATATAACCACATGGACCAGACGCTTAAAGGAAACTCATTAAACAAACAAGTGTTATTTTTTCTCATTAATATTTAAATTTGTGCATATCTACTTGTTCTGATATACATATAAATTGGCCATTCACCATACGCTGAATTCATGTTTTTGGCCCTTTTCTTGATAGTGTATGTATTTATTTTCTCTTTTTTATTTTATTATATAATAGATAGACCAGAACAAGTCCGAATATTTTTGTCCATTTTCTGGCCAGTGTATCTCTTTATTTTCTCAGGATTGTTCCTTTAGTATATAACAGGTAAATTGAATTAAGATACCTACATTGTGGTAAGTTACTTGGCAATTTCAAGCTTTTTAAAGAATAATCAATGTGATGAGCATACCACGTGGACCATAAGCGTAAATTAAACAGAATAAACAATCTAGTGTCTGTGTTTTTTCTCTCTGTGATAAGCAAATTTGAGAACAATTTATATCTCTCATGGCAGTTTGAACCTTTCAAGGTTTTAGTATCATGAAAGTAGAACTATTAAATTAGACAACATTGCACACATACATAATTTTCTATTCTAGGAGTCATGTTGCATCGTTGTAGACATATTTGATATAGATTATCTATACACAACTTAACCAATCTTTTGACGTAAGAAGGTACATATACTATTGGAATTATGAAATTCAATTTCGATGTAATCGCCTAGTTGACATCGTGTTTGTTTCACAGTTTGTTTCCTATTTTTCACACACCAGCACCCTTTGTGTATATTTCAACACAGTAGTGTGCAACTTGGTATGCAAAAACATTCATTCCACCTTGGTATGTCGAAGGTAGTTGTTAGACTATAATCAATTAACCTAAGCAATTTTAGATGGTGCTAACAACATAGGCAAGTAGTCCTAGCTATGTAACTTTCTTATAATAACAGATCAGGATTGCAATTATGAGCACGCGAACATGATCATAGGTAACTATATATGACGGGGCAGTATGTTGGGGAAGGCGTGAGGAGATTTGGAAGTGTCCTTCATCAACCTAGCCCAGCCCTTGAACACAGGCATGCATGGTCGACCAATCCTGCACCTCTGGTGCCATGCCGCCACCTCGTCTTCACGTGGAGACGGATTATATCGTGTAGACATAGATAAATTTCATATTGCTGAGGAGGCGACCGACGTGTGTGTGCGTGAGGTCTGGTCCGGCAAGGGTGTGTGCATTATTGGTGGTCATTGGTAAGGGTGCGCACGAGGCCAGTGCGCATGTGTGCTGTGTGAGTCCAAGACTGTTGGAGATTCGTTGGGAGCCAGACGCGTCCAACGCGCACGAACGTGTCATGGGCGCAGCAATCATGTTGTTTCAATACGAAACCGATTCTTCATGCGTTTCTTTGAATTTGCAGTGCATTTGAGTTTGTTCTAAACCTCTAGACATCTTCTACTTCTTACTCTCTTGTACTAGGGTACAATCGTAAATCCAGTACTATTAGTTTGTGTATATCAACAAATCTCTTTGATGCACTGATAAATCTTATCATTGTGAAGTTTAAGTTTAGAAGGTCATAGATGTATGTGAGTATGCATGTCACCATGAGGTCTTATGTATTGGTTCTAATTTAGAACTGAACACTAAGTTCAAAGATGTTTTGAGCGTTTGACTCGAAATATTTAGCAAAACTCCAGTTCAATCTATATTCCAGAAGTATTGGAAAATTAATTGACAAGATCAAACACAGAAAATTCTAGCCGTTGAAAAAGATTCAATGCAAAAACTAAATGGTGCCTTAGTTGTGCTCAATTTTGCCCATGGCATCTAACTTTTCACACTTTTTCCATTCACCACTAGCCTGATGCTCACAAAAACACAAACGGTGCCTTGCCGACAGGTCAAAGCAGTTGACCGTTACTTGCTCGATTCTGATCGAGTGGGGCCAGAGATATGAGGACCAAGTGGGCGCACAGATGACGAATAGGCCGTCACCTCGCTTACGATGAGTGGGACCTAGGCTAGGTGAGCTATCACTTTCTTTTGCCTAAATTAGTCTGACCCCGAGCGAGCCACCGCATCCCCCACGCAACCCCATGCCGCCGCCGACCACTAGTAGAAAAAGGGGCTTTCGTCCAGGGCAGTTTAGCCCATTAGTCCCAGTTCAATCCAGAACCGGGACCAATGGAGCTATTTGCCCCGGTTCGTGAGCCCAGGGGGCCGGCCGGGCCACGTGGGCCATTGGTCCCGGTTCGTCCGGACCTTTTGGTCCCGGTTGGTGGGACGAACCGGGACCAATGGTCCTGGCTCCTGGCCCACCACTATTGGTCCTGGTTCGTGGCATGAACCGGGACCAAAGGCTTCCCTTTAGTCCCGGCTCATGCCACGAACCGGGACCAATAGTGCTGTTTATATATACCCTCGTCATGAAAGCGAGCACTCCATTGCTCTGTTTTTCTCTTGCCGGCGAGGGGGGGCATTGTGGTGCTCTAGCTCACCTCCTATGCACATGAGGTGTTCGATGAAATGCCCGAGCCACACTACTTAAGCTTTCTCCTCTCCAAGCTCGACCTCCAACCTCCATTTTCCTTAATATTTGTCTAGGTTTAGCGGTTCGTCACGCCCCGTCCCCGTCTTCACCGCCATCGATCACCCGCGCCGATCTCATCGCCAGCACCACCGTGGTGAGCATCTTGTTCTTATCTTCTTTCTGAAAGGAAAAATATTCTTACTTGTATTATTTTCTTACTTTTATTATTGCATCTTATATAGTGCGATGGTTTTGGTATCCGCCCCCGTCGGCCCTCGTCCTGTCTATGATTCGGATGTGGTATATATTATCTTTTCATAACTATTGGTTCATTTATTGTTTATGAAAATTATGCCACCAACGTGACATAGATTTTATTTATCTAGGAGGTTGTTGAACCGAAATTCCAACCGACCCTATTGTCGAGAGGTTAAATTTAGTTGAAGAAGAAAACAATTTCTTGAAGGAAAAAATAAAAAACTTGAGGAGGAGAAGATGATATTGGAGTTCCATGTTGCGGATGTCGCCGATGATCACAAGATCAAGATGGATGCAATGCGCTTGAAGATGAGAAAGATTAGAAAATATGCCATTCATACCGAGGCTTGGTATCATTATGCCGTTGGATCAGTTGTTACCTTGGTTGCGATTATGATCGATTTGTTTTCACATTGAAATGTTTTACATAGTTTCAATGTATGGTTTAATTAATTTAGATGCTCTGCAGAGCTTTATGTTGTTAGATGAGAACTATGTATGTACTTTGGTTTTTATGTGAAGATGAACTTTTATTAATTTGGTCACTTAATTATCTATTCATGATGTTCTGTAATGATTTTTGACACACTTAATTATATATAATGCACGCAGATGAACCGCAATGGATGTACGGTGACAGACACACCTCCGAGTACATTAAGGGCGTGCATGCTTTTCTCAAGTGGCTGAGGCAAACAAGAAGAATGGTTTTATGTGTTGTCCATGCCCTATATGTGGGAATACGAAGTCTTACTCGACCGGAAAATCCTTCACACCCACCTGCTTTACAAGGGTTTCATGCCACACTATAATGTTTGGACGAGGCACGGAGAAATAGGGGTTATGATGGAAGACGGCGAGGAAGAAGAGTACGATGACAACTATGTGCCCCTGAATACGGTGATGCTCTTGAACATCAAGATGCACCAGACGATGTGCACGATGGTGCTGCAACGGGCGAAGCTACTGAAGATCAAGAGGAACCAGACGATGTGCCCCATGATGATGATCTCCGCCGGTCATTGTCGATGCAAGGACACAATGCGAAAGTCAAAAGGAGAAGCTGAAGTTCGATCGCATGTTAGAGGATCACAAAAAGGGTTGTACCCCAATTGCGAAGATGGCAACACAAAGCTCGGTACCGCATACGAATTGCTGCGATGGAAGGCAGAGAATGTCTGTGCTCGATAAAGGATTTGAGAAGCTACTGAAAGTAATGAAGAAGAAGCTTCCAAAGGATAACGAATTGCCCGACAGTACATACGCAACAAAGAAGGTCGTATGCCCTCTAGGATTGGAGGTGGAGAAGATACATGCATGCCCTAATGACTGCATCCTCTACCGTGGTGCCTACAAGGATCTGAGCGATGCCCGGTATGCGGTGCATTGCGTATAAGATCAGACGAGATGACCACGGTGATGTTGACGGCGAGCCTCCCGGAAGAGGGTTCCTGCGAAGGTGATGTGGTGTGCTCCTATAATACCACGGTTGAAACGTCTGTTCAGAAACGGAGAGCATGCCAAGTTGATGTGATGGCACAGTGAGGACCGTAAGAAAGACGGAAGTTGAGAGCACCCACGACGGGTCGCAGTGGAGAAAAATCGAGAGAAGTACGGCATGAGTTTGCAAAGGACCCAAGGAACGTATGGTTTGCTTTAAGCGCGGATGGCATTAATCCTTTCGGGAGCAGAGCAGCAATCACAGCACCTGGCCCGTGAATCTATGTATGTATAACCTTCCTCCTTGGATGTGCATGAAGCGGAAGTTCATTATGATGCAGTTCTCATCCAAGGCCCTAAGCAACCCGGCAACGACATTGATGTGTACCTAAGGCCATTAGTTGAAGAACTTTTACAGCTGTGGAATGGAAACGGTGTACGACGTGGGATGAGCACAAAAGGAGGAATTTGACCTAAAGGCGTTGTTGTTCGTGACCATCAACGATTGGCCCGCTCTCAAGAACCTTCGTGACAGACAAACAAGGGATACCACGCCTGCACGCACTGTTTACTTGACACCGATAGTATATACCAGGAAGCTGCAGGAAGAATGTGTACTGGGCCATCGTCGATTTCTTCCGACCAACCATCAATGTCGAAAGAAACGCAAGCATTTCAAAGGCGAGGCAGATCACCGGAAGAAGCCCACCATGCGCATCGGTGATCACGCATTTGCTATGGTCAATGATTTACATGTAATCTTTGAAAAGGGTCCCGCGGACTAGCTGTTCGAATGACGCTGAGAATCACGCACCCATGTGGAAGAAGAAATCTATATTTTGGGACCTACCCTACTGGAAAGACCTAGAGGTCCGCTCTTCGATCGACGTGATGCACGTGACGAAGAACCTTTGCATGAACCTGCTAGGCTTCTTGGGTGTGTATGGGAAGACAAAAGATACACCTGAGGCACGAGAGGACCTGCAACGCTGTACCGAAAAAGAGGGCATGCCTCCAAGCAGTATGAAGGTCCTGCCAGCTACGCTCTTACGAAAGAAGAGAAAGAAATATTCTTTCAATGCCTGCTCAGTATGAAGGTCCCGACTGGCTTCTCGTCGAATATAAAGGGAATAATATATATGCCAGAGAAAAGGTTCCATAACCTAAAGTCTCATGACTGCCACGTGATTATGACGCAACTGCTTCCGGTTGCATTGAGGGGGCTTCTACCGGAAAACGTCCGATTAGCCATTGTGAAGCTATGTGCATTCCTCAATGCAATATCTCAGAAGGTGATCGATCCAGAAATCGTACCAACGCTAAGGAGTGATGTGGCGCAATGTCATGTCAGTTTTGAGCTGGTGTTCCCACCATCCTTCTTCAATATCATGACGCACGCCCTAGTTCATCTAGTCGACGAGATTGTCATTACGGGGCCCGTATTTCTACACAATATGTACCCTTTGAGAGGTTCATGGAGTCCTAAAGAAATATGTTCAGAACCGTGCTAGGCCAGAAGGAAGCATCTCCATGGGCCATCAAACAGAGGATGTCATCGGGTTTTGTGTTGACTTCATTCCTGGCCTTAATAAGATAGGTCTCCCTAAATCGCGGTATGAGGGGAGACTGACTGGAAAAAGCACGCTTGGAAGAGACTCAATAATATGCAGGGACGGATATTCTTGGTCTCAAGCACACTACACAATTCTACAGAACTCTACCTTGGTGACCCCGTATGTCGATGAACACTAGAACAGTCTGCGCTCCAAACACCCGGAGCAAAGGCGACGATCTGGATTACATGTGAACACATCAGGACTTTCAGCAGTTGGTTGGAAACACGTCTCAGAGGTGACAGCACTGTTTGTGATGAGTTGTACTTGTTGTCCAGGGGACAATCTTCGACTGTAATGATTTGGAAAGGATACGAGATAAATGGGAATACATTTTACACGATTGACCAAGGGATGAAAAAAGCACCAACCAAAACAGCGGTGTCCGCTTTGATGCAGCAACCGACAAGGGAAATGACACATATTATGGTTACATAGTAGACATACGGGAACTTGACTACGGAGTAGATTTTAAGGTCCCTTTGTTTAAGTGCAAGTGGGTCAATCTGTCAGGAGGCGGGGTACAGGTAGACCCATAGTACGGAATGACAACAGTGGATCTGAAAAATCTTGGGTACACTGACGAACCGTTCGTCCTAGCCAATGATGTGGCACAGGTTATCTATGTGAAGGACATGTCTACCAGATCGAGGAAAAGAAAAGATAAGGAAGCGAATACATCATACAATGAGCCAAAGCGCCACATAGTTCTTTCAGGAAAAAGGGACATCCTGGGAGTGGAGGGCAAGACAGACATGTCTGAAGAGTATGAAAAGTTTCATGAAATTCCCCCCTTCAAAGTCAAGGCTGACCCAAGCATCCTGATAAACAATGAAGATTATCCATGGTTCTGGCGCAATAAGCAAACGACACAAGCGAAGAAAAAGTGAAGACTTTCTCCATAACTGTTATGATGATACCATGCCAACTTTGTAACACACAGTATGATACCATTGTCCGCTTTGTTCATGAACATGCTATGCCAACTTTTCAGAGTTCATTTGAAAACTATGAATTTGAAAACCTCGCCAACCGAAGGGCGCCACACCGTTTATAAGCCCGTCCCTCTACGCCTTGTTGAGCTCACAAACTTGTGATTCACACAAATTTCAAAGAATTCAAATTTTATAAAACTAATGGCACAAACAGAAAGTTTATAATTGTTCTAAAACAAATGGCACTAACAGAAAGTTTATAATTTTGCTGACCTAAAAGCAAAAAGAATTAAAAATAAAGCAAAAACCAAAAGAAAATAAATAATGCAGAAAACAAAACAAAAAACTTGAAAAATAAATAAAAATAGCAACAATAAGCATTTTGTTGTAAGTAGAAACAAAATAAAATAAATAAAGCAACAAACAAAACAAAAAAGTGTTTTGAATTTTAAAACTAACGGCACAAACAGAAAGTTTATATTTTTCTAAAACTAAAAGCACTAACAGAAAGTTTATAACTTTGCTGACCTAAAAGCAAAAAGAATTAAAAATAAAGCAAAAACCAAAAGAAAATAAATAATGCAGAAAACAAAACAAAAAACTTGAAAAAAATAAAAATAGCAACAATAAGTATTTTGTTGTAAGTAGAAACAACATAAAATAAATAAAGCAACAAAGAAAACAAAAAAGTGTTTTCAAATTTCAAAACTAATGGCACTAATAGAAAGTTTATATTTTTCTAAAACTAAAAGCAAAAAGAAATAAAATATAAAGCAAAAAAAGTGCCACCTACTAGGCCCCCACGGCCTGAATACGACTAGAAACCCTATGGGCAGGATTCAGGTCCATGGAAGGCCCAGCAGGCCCACAGCACAGATGGCGAGTTAGGCCCAAAGCCTGCTTTAGAGAGGAGCTCGAGAGGGAGCCGACCGCACCTTATAAACTGGTGCGGCTCCTCTCAACTAGCGAGTGGGACTAAACATTTGGCGCTGGGCAGCACATGGCCTTTGGTCCCGGTTGGTGGCACCAACCGGGACTAAAGGGTTTAGTCCCGGTTGGTGCCACGACCGGGACTAATGCCCTTTAGTCCGGTTGGTGCCACCAACCGGGACCAAAGGTCGCCGCTTCCGCCCTTTGGGCTGCTGAAAACAGGCCTTTGGTCCCGGTTGGCGCACCAACCGGGACTAAAGAGCATTAGTCCCGGTCGTGCCACGAACCGGGACCAATGCACTCTATATACAGGACTTTGCGAAAATTTCATTCAGTTCCTCATCCCGCCGCAGACGTCGCCCTCTGCTTCGACGCCCTGCTCCTCGTCGTCGCCCGCCACAGACGTCGCCCGCCCGTCGTCGCCGTCGCCGCGCCGCCGCGCGCCGCCCGTCGTCGCCGCTCGCCGCCTGTCGTCGCCGCCCGCTTATCGCCCTGCCCCTGCTGCCGCCTCAAGCCCGTCGTCCTCGCGCCGCCCGAGCCCGCCGTCCCGTCGCCGCCCGAGCCCGCCGTCCTCGTCGCCCCTGCCCCGCGCCCGAGCCCGTCGTCGCCCCTGCCCGAGCCCGCCGTCCTCGTCGCCCCTGCCCGCGCCACCCCGAGCCCGTCTGTCGCCCCCCCCCACGCCTTGAGCCCGTTATCGCCGTCGCCCGCGCCCGCTGCCCGCCCGTCGCCCTCGCCGGCCGCCCGTTATGAGCCGCCGCCGAGCCGCCCCCTTTTTTTATTTTTATTAGTTTATTTTTTGTTCATATGTGATGTATATGTGTATGTGTCTATAATGTATATGTTTTTTATTTTATTAGTTTAGTTTTTGTTCATATATAGAAAGTTACAATTTTAATTAGGTTAGTGCAGGAAAAGGTTAGTGCATTTTAATTAGGTTAGTGTAGAGGAAAAAGTAAAATAAGGTAAAGGAAGAAAAGAGGAAGAAGGAAGAAGGAAGAAGAAGAAGAAAAAGAATGAGAGGACAAAGAAGAAAAAGAAGAGGAGAAGAAGAAAGGAATAGAGGAGAAGAAGAAAAATAGAATTTTTATTCTATTTTTCTTCTTCTTCTCTCTTCTTTTCTTCTTCTCTCTTTTTTTTCTTCTTATTTTTCTTCTTCTTCTTCTTCTTCCTTCTTCCTCTTTTCTTCCTTTTCCTTATTTTCCTTTCTCGAGGATAAGAAGAAAAGAAGAGGAGAAGAAGAAAGAAACGAATAGAGGAGAAAGAAGAAACTTTGACACGAGGGGGGTACCGATACCCCTCCCGATAACATTATTTTCCCATGTATATGTATGTTGCGTCGTTGTCGATATAACGAGGGTGTCGAGGATCGCCGAGGGTCGAGGGTCGGGAACTAGGGTAGAGGGTCGAGGGTCGTTAAGGGGTCAAGGGTCGAAGGTTTCAGGTCGAGGTTCTGTAGTGTCAAAGTATTGAAGAAATCCATGGCTTCATCATTAGCCGAAGTAACCTGGCATGATGGTACGAAGTCCTCAAAGTTGTTACGGAATGGAGTCCCGGATAGGGTAATTTGCCTTTTGCTGAACTTTGTACCAAAAAGCTAATTATCCTATCTGGGACTCCGCTCCAAAATAACTTTGGAGAGCTTCGCACCATCATGCACCTGTTATTTAGCCTAATGATGAAGACATGGTTTTGTTGAATCCTTTGACACTAGGCAACCTCCCGACCCCTCGGCGATCTTCGACCCCTTGACCCTCGACCGCTCGGCGATCCACGACCCTCTACTCTACCGCGGGCGTCGATGCCCACGTCACTTGTGGGACATAGATGTACTGTTCAACGCCGACCCCCTCCCGATAGCTTCAACCCGTGGGGGGGGGGGGTCGATATTACGTACCCCCTCCTAGCTTGAAGCGTTCTCGAGACCACCCCCTAACCCTTGAAGCGTTGTCGAGGCCACCCCAAACCCTAGAGAAGCAGCATCGAGGCCACTAATATGATTCCTTATTATGATTAGCTAGCTAGTTCTACGTTGGCACTAATATATCCATATCTGTCATGTTTGAGTAATAATTGCCATGTTGTAAATATTTGTAGAAACTATGGACACCCCCCGAGACGAAGCACAAGAAGCGTTGTTGAGGGACATAATCGCACAAGGAAGTGATGCCGTCTGCTCGATGATGTTTCTCAACGACAATGATGGTCTGGAAGGAGAGGGTGAAGAAGCAGCTGCCTATGATTTACATGGCTCCGATGACCCAATGCCGGTGGAAGAAGGAGAGGGTGAAGAAGTAGACCGTGAGGACGGCTCCGGTGATCACCAAACCGAGTCCGGCCAGGTATATATATTAGTTAAGCATGTGCTGACTAGCTCTCGTCTTTGTTTTGGTATATGTACACATATTAATTAACTCTCGTCTTTGTTCTTTTTTCTAGCCCTCCGGATCGAGCACAACTTCGGTAAAGAGATGAGGCCCGAAGAAAAAGTTGAGCTCGGATGAAAAGTTTGAGATCATACAAATTGCACGCGACGGCCAACCGATTGAACCCTACCGGACAAAGAAGGCATTTGTTGCTCAGTGCGGGGTTCTGGTTAGGGACAAGATCCCGATCAGCATCCACTAATGGTATAAGCCTAAGAACGAAGACCCTGAGGTGTCTTGTGTCAATGATATGCAGAAAAATGATCTTTGGACTGAGCTGAAGTCAAATTTTACCCTACCGCTAGAAGATGATCCGGAGAAGCCAGTAATAGAGCCATTAATCAAGTCTTTTGCTCTTAAGAAGATGGCAGAACTATTCAGGAATTGGAAGAAAGAACTCAATACGTATGTCGAAAAAAATGAGACACCAGAATTCAAGGGCAAATATGAGAAGATCAGAGATGACTGGCCCGCATTTGTGGCCTACAAGACATCGGAAAAGAGTAAAAAGTTGTCAGCGACAAACAAGAGAAATGCTGCAAAGAAGAAGCTTCACCATCGCACGGGTTCAGGTGGCTACCTCGTAGCCCGGCCTAAGTGGGCCAAGGCTGAGAATGATCTGCTTGATAAAGGGATCGAACCGAGACAATGAACTGGCAGACCGTTGCGGACTTGGTTCTTCGGGCGGCGGATCCTTGGACCCTATAACGGGAAGTGCATTTGGACGGACGAACAATTGGACATACCAGTCAAGAGGCTTCAGCATTATATCGAAGCAGCGCAGCAAGGGAAGTTCATTCGAGATGGGGAGAAGGACGAGCTCACAATGGCCCTCGGGAATCCTGAGCACCCTGGGCGGACACGAGGCACGCCAGCTCCGTTTCGTGGAAGGCTGGATTTCGGACGCAGGGGTTACAAAACCCATGAGAGGAGGAAGAAAGCTGGAGCAGAGCCTAATGCAGGCGCTGCGAAAGGGTAATGGGGCTAGAGGAACGAGAAGAGGAGCGAAGCAGCAGATCACAACAAACGACCTGCGAAGCTTCCCGAAGCTACCCGCCATCTCAGCGGAGAAGCAGCGTGGCTTCCACCGAGCTTCTTCAGCCAGAGCAGCATGCCTTGACGGCTCCTGCCAGCTATCCCGTGGATGCTATCACAGATGCTGAAAATTGCCACCTTATGGCGCAATGGAGCAATTTGAAGGTCAAGGCGGCTATTGGCTCTGTTTATCCTACTAAACCCGACTCAACTTTTCACTGCCGGCCGATTCCAGAAGGATATGCTAAGGTGATGGTCGATGAAATAACGGAGGATTTGAGGACCTCGGCTTGACCACCCTACCGGTGAAGGGGCGTATCGGCTGGGTTTTGCTCTGAAGACTCCATGCCTATGGCGGAAGGATCTCATCAACCTTCCGAACTGGACGCCTCCGCCTCCTCCTCCTCCTCCGGTGAGTCAGGGCACTCCGCCTCCTCCACCGCCTCCTCCTCCGGTGAGTGACGATCAGGGCACTCGGCCGGCTCCTTCTCCAGCGCGTGGCGGCACTCCGTCTCCTTCTCCGCCTGCACCGGCGCGTCCGGGCAGCCAGCCTCCTCCTTCTCCGCCTCGTCAGCAAGGGCGGAAGAGACCCGCCGCCGCTCCGGCGCGTCGTAGTCCTTCTCCTCCGCCTCGTAAGCAAGGAAAGAAGACATCCGCTCCGTCTGCTCTGCCGGCGTCTAGCAGTACAGCCAAAGGCGGGAGGAGATACAGATTCGGTCCTTCTCTGAAGACTCCAGAGAAGTTACCGTACGAGAGGAGCGAGGAGGAAAACGCGAAGATCGCGCAGACCGAAGTGGATGACTGGTTTCAAGGGTTGAAAGCAAAGAGACATCCACCTCCGGAGGAGAAGGTAGATCCGGTCAAAGCGAAGCGCACTCTGGCTGCCCTGACAAAACCACCCAAGTCTCCGCCGAAAGGCAACTATGAGCACATTATTGGAAAGGCATTTGCGAAGCGGAGAGATCGGGAAGTACTATCGGTGATCAAAGGATGAAAGAACGACGAGCTGGGAAACAAATTGCCCAGCTCGGCGAACAAGCAAGCAATCGTGCCCCCGCTCAAGGTGCCTGCTAGCGACATCGTCGATCCGAGGATGGTGCCCGGTTATGGCAATCCTGCAGATTACCTGCCCGACGATGTACATTATGATTCCTTGGAGGTGCAGATACAAAGATACGAGTACGGGAAGCCTCTCGTCAAAGATGAAAGCTCTCTAACAACGATGATGCGAAGATTGCATGATTGGTACATGAAAACTTGCAAAGAGTCGAGGGAGGAATACTTTGTATGTGAGAGTTAAAAGGAGCATGACCTCCTTGGAATTGAACGGTTGCATATTCCATTTGAGGAGTTCTATCAGTTTTTCAATCAATTGGCCCTCGATAAAGCAATGGTCACCTGCTACTGTCTGTAAGTAGTACTACTTCTGTCATTAAGTATCTCTATATAACTCAGCTCTTTCATTGCATGTATTTATAAATATCCTCACTATATTATGCAGATTGAAGATCGCAGAAATGAAGAAAAAACAAGTGGGTGATATTGGGTTCATTAACACATATCTCATAGATGCAAATGAGGTTAAATATCGTGCCATTGAAACCGAGGCCAACTTGCTACGATCGTTGGAAATAAATGAACACAAAATGTAATACTCTTTCCTTACAACTACACGTGAGTGTTACTGTCTTGTGGCATATTCGGTTTCCTTATTTAGTCCAGGTTATAGTAATGTAATATTGATGAGTTATGCATGCGCATGCAGGTTCCACTATATTCTCCTAGAGATTAAGCTTGAGCAGGGAGTAGTAACTGTCTTAGACTCGAGACGAAAAGATCCCAAGGAGTATGCGGAAATGACTGAAATGCTCGAGAAGTAAGTTAAATCGATCATTATCAACCATATCAGCAACTTTGTTCATTTCTGATATCAAGTAATTGTTTTCTTTGTATGGCAGGGCTTGGGAAAAATTCACCCAAAAAGCTCCGGGACTACCAAGAAGCTGCAATTTAGCCACCAGTAAGTACTATATAGTAGCATATTCCACGCAGCATCTCCTAGTGATTCAAGCGCTAGTTTCATCAATACCATTTAGCATGTGCTTGCTAATTATCAGTTTGATTGACCTCTGTTTCTTGTAAAGTGGTTGTGGCAGGAACAAGGGAATGATTTCTGTGGATACTACGTTTGCGAGTCCATCCGCCACACGACCTGTGAGAGGGCTACTCCGACAAACAATTTGAAGTGCGTAAATAAAAATATTCACAATTTTATTTTATTACCATCATTTGTGTTGAGTTTCATTCATTCATATATATATATATATATATATATATATATATATATATATATATATATATATATATATATATATATATATATATATATATATATATATATATATATATGTATTGACACCTTTCTTAAAATTAGATGTTTCGGAGCGGGATGAACTCCTAGCACCAGATCGCATGCGAGCAATTCAAGAGGAATTGGCGGCATTCTTTCTTGACCATGTGATCGCTGAAGACGGGGAATACTATGTGGACCACGCGTCCAGATTGTAAAATATAATTATTGTATATATGTAGCCGGTAGTGTCGGATAGATATACGAGAACTTGTTGTTCGACCAATCTCTCGGAGAAGGAGAGGTGGTCGATATCACTTCTCTCTGTATACATATATGTTCATGACGATCTTCTGTTTGCTTAATTACTAGCTAGCTAGCATGTCTAGTTAGTCCTCTCTATACGTATGTATAGTACGTAACGTCGACCAAGGACGGACAAAAGAAAGGACACTTTTCTCTATTAATTAGCTAGCTATAGCACAATATATGAAACACCTAAATTAACCCCCAAAACCCCCAAACCCCCCACTTTCAAAAAAAACAAAACCAGAGCCAAAGAAATGCTGGCGTGGATGCCTATTGGTCCCGGTTGGTGCCACCAACCGGGACCAAAGGCCTCCCTACTGGGCTCAGCGGACAGGCCACGTGGAGGACCATCTGTCCCGGTTCGGATAGAACCGAGACTCAAGGGCGAGGGTATTAGTACCGACCCTTTAGTCCCGGTTCATGAACCGGGACTAAAGGCCCTCACCAACCGGGACTATAGGCCCTTTTTCTACTAGTGGACGTGTCCCCTAGCAGACCGGCCGCCCACTCCGACCGTTTGCCGGAGCTCCGATGGTGCAACGACGTGGTTCTATCGGGCAACTATTCCACCCATATGCCAGAACCATTCGAGATCATTGGCCGGCCAGTACGTTTCTAACCGAAACCCTAGAAATTAGGATTCATTTATAAGTAGATTGAATGGGCGATTGGGTGATTGAATTATGGTTTGTTGAGTTGCTCCAGTTTGCAATCAGTATCGGCGTCTATTTAGGATTGGATTCCTGCCAGTTGTACTAGTGGTAGTTAGTTTGGAAATCGAAAACCCTAGAAATTAGTTTTTGTTGAATGGACCACATTTTAGATTGTTTTGTGGTGATTTTGATCCGAATAACCGAGTTTTTATTATTATTTAATTTGTAAATTTGGTATTTGATTGATGGCAAGCAGGTCCGAGCTAGAAGAGGGTGATGTATTTTTTTGCGTCAGGGATGAGTTCTGGCTGGCGAAGTGCAAGGAGATATGCTCCTTGTTTCAGAGTGTTAAATCTCTCAAGATGCACTCGCTGAGCCTGGCGTTGGATATGATGAGGGACGAGTGAAATCGGTTACTTCCTAAAGGCAAGGAGCAGTCCGAATTAAGATTCTCCATGGGCAATGGCAGATGAGATGGAGTCTCCGGATCGTCAACAGCGAGCCCGCTAGTACGAGTATCACTGCCACCTCTCCTCGCAGAATCCAGAGGCGGAAGGTCCAGTGAATTTGCGTACTATTCGGGTAACCGAGGGGGAGACAAGGGAGAAGGATATATAGCGACAAGGAGGAGCATGAAGAAGAGCATAGCTACCCAGGGGGTTGAAGATCATCACACAGGAGGAGGATGCACAAGCGGAGGGTTATCAAGGGGGGTTGGAGATCATTGCACGGGAGGAGGATGCACAAGAGGAAGGCTATGGGGGAGATCATCACTCATCCTTCTCACGCAGACATGAATCTAGCGATTAATGTGGATGACGAGGATGAGCAGATGGTTGACAAGGAGCATTTGGAGGCTGATTTGAGCAAAAATCTAGTGCTGGTCACCATGGAGGCCAAGGCTGACTGCAAGAATGCCCCAATAGTGATGAAGCAATATGAGTTCTCGGTGCAGTTTGAGCAGAATGCTCAACGCTCCCACCATCTTCTGGTTCGCCATCTTAAGCGTATGAACTACTTTGTATTATTGCTTCTAGCTAGTGCTAAGGATCCAATATGTGGATGCCTTTTTAACTGAAAACAATATGTTATTTGAATGTGTTTAATGAGTAGTTGTATGCTATGTTTTGAATTTCCTACGTTGAGTGTGTTTTGCATGTTTAAATAGAGTGCAACATGAAAACTTGCCAATAATAGCAACCTGCAAAACTTACAAAAAAGGAAAATGCAATACTTACTTAAAATGGGGTCAAACTTAAAGTGAAACAAAGAAATAGGACTAGCACATGGAATGCACCACCCGCTATTTCCCGAGAGAGGCATGCCCATCGTCCCACAAATCCCATGCGTCCAGGGATGCAAGGTCGAAAAGTTAAGTACAATCCTTTTCATAAAAGGAAGCAACGGCCTGTCCTGCATATATTTGTTGGGTACCATGGAGTCTGGGAAGTCCATGACAGGTGTACGTGTGTTAGAGCATGGTGTATAACATGGGAATACCTTGACCAGATGCCAAGTCTATTTTATACATTCGAGTCCAAAGTAGTGGTTGTCCACAATAAAATCTATATCTTGTCTGCCTAAGTTGGCCATATTATTCTCTAGAACTTGAAGGCCTCAAGATTTTCCAAAATTCAGCTCCCACAAGGACTGAGGGGTAACTATTTGAAGACAAGGGCCGAAGATGCTTCCCGTGTATATCTCATCCATGCCAATGGGTTTCAAATTTAATCTAGCTTGACAAGGGGGATAAGTTGTCGTTGATCGATACTATTTATTTGAGGAAGTTAGGTCACACCCTTGGACAGAAGCATAGTGCTGATGTGGAGAAAAGACAGGTGGGAGATAATGTTCTGTTTGTGATTTTGAGGATTGGTGGACGCATACTCTATTTCGATATTATGAGCAAGATATTATATAAAGTTCATGGAAGTGCAGAAAATGATCAATATTACAGTATCAAGGGTTAATTTTATAAATGCCACTCCAAATCTCGTGATTCCAATAAATGCCACTGCAATTTCCAAACTTTGAAAAATGCCATTTCATGCCATTTCCAGTGTCATTTTTCGAAGTCTGGATTGGCGTTTTTCAAAGTTTGCCAAAATTACGGTGGCATTTTACAAAATTCGGAAATTGCAGTGGCATCTTTATGAATTGTCATAATTGGAGTGCCATTTATCTAATTAACCCTATTATCAAACCTTTTACAATGATTTGGCCACATGTATTCCCTGTGCGCAAGGATGATCCTGCAAGGTTTAACATTAACCCTCTAGATGACCTGTATATCACTCTAGTTGTTCTATTGATCTTATATATAAAATTAAAAATAGCACAAAAAAGATGAGACTTCGGTGATAGAGGTAGTAAAGCAGAAATATATCCGGTTGAGTTATGTGAGTCTAGAATACACTTTGTTTATTTGAGAACGTGTCAAAGATAAATGCTTGCAACTTTGTAAATATTGATCAGGCTATACTGGATGCTTTGTGCAGGATGACTAAAATAAACATAATACTTTGTGTCAAAATTTATTAGCCATAAATTGTGAAGGCTAACGTCTAGTAGTAACATTAAATTTATACTTAAATATATCTCTATTCAAGAGGAAGATTTCTTCTGTTGTCATTCCTTTTCATTCTTTGTCCACCGAATTTTTTCCGTACACTACTTTTTTTATGCCAGTTTTCCAAGATCCACTAGTAGAAAAAGGGCCTATAGTCCCGGTTCATAAGGGCCTTTAGTCCCGGTTCGTGAACCGGGACTAAAGAGTCGGTACTAATACCCTCACCCTTTAGTCGGTTCTATCCAGAACGGGACAGATCAAACCTCCACGTGGCCTGTCCATTGAGCCCAGTAGGAGGGCCTTTGGTCCCGGTTGGTGGCACCAACCGGGACCAATAAACATCCAGCGTCAGCATTTCTTTAGCTCTGGTTTTTTTTTTTTTTTCAAAAGAGGGGGTTTGGGGGTTTTGGGGGTTAATTTAGGTGTTTCATATATTGTGCTATAGCTAGCTAATTAATAGAGAAAAGTGTCCTTTCTTTTGTCCGTGCTTGGTCGGCCTTCGTACTATACATACGTATAGAGGGGACTAACTAGACATGCTAGCTAGCTAGTAATTAAGCAAACAGAAGATCGTCATGAACATATATATGCATACAGAGAGAAGTGATATCGACCACCTCTCCTTCTCCGAGAGATTGGTGAACAACAAGTTCTCATATATCTATCCGACGCTACCGGCTACATATATACAATAATTATCTTTTACAATACGGACACGTGGTCCACATGGTATTCCCGTCTTCAGCGATCACATAGTCAAGAAAGAATGCCGCCAATTCCTCTTGAATTGCTGCATGCGATCTGGTGCTAGGAGTTCATCCGCTGCGAAACATCTAATTTTAAGAAAGGGTCAATACATATATATATATATATATATATATATATATATATATATATATATATATATATATATATATATATATATATATATATATATGAATGAATGAAACTCAACACAAATGATGGTAATAAAATAAAATTGTGAATATTTTTATTTACGCACTTCAAATTGTTTGTCGGAGTAGCCCTCTCACAGGTCGTGTGGCGGATGGACTCATAAGCGTAGTATCCACAGAAATCATTCCCTTGTTCCTGCCACAACCACTTTACAAGAAACAGAGGTCAATTAAACTGATAATTATATATAGCAAGCACATGCTAAATGGTATTGATGAAACTAGCGCTTGAATCACTAGGAGATCGCGTGGAATATGCTACTATATAGTACTTACTTTGGTGTCTAAATTGCAGCTTCTTGGTAGTCCGGAGCTTTTTGGTGAATTTTCCCAAGCCCTGCCATACAAAGAAAACAATTACTTGATATCAGAAATGAACAAAGTTGCTGATATGGTGGATAATGATCGATTTAACTTACTTCTCGAGCATTTCAGTCATTTCGCATACTCCTTGGGATCTTTTAGTCTCGAGTCTAAGACAGTTACTACTCCTGCTCAAGCTTAATCTCTAGGAGAATATAGTGGAACCTGCTTGCGCATGCATAACTCATCAATATTACATTTCTATAACCTGGACTAAATAAGGGAAACCGAATATGCCACAAGACAGTAACACTCACGTGTAGTTGTAAGGAAAGAGTATTGTATTTTTGTGTTCATTTATTTCCAACGATCGTAGAAAGTTGGCCTCGGTTTCCTTGGCACGATATTTAAACTCATTTGCATCGATGATATATGTGTTAATGAACCCAATATCACCCACTTGTTTTTTCTTCATTTCTGCAATCTTCAATCTGCATAATATAGTGAGGATATTTATAAATACATGCAATGAAAGAGCTGAGTTATATAGAGATACTTAATGACAGAAGTAGTACTACTTACAGACAGTAGCAGGTGACCGTTGCTTTATCGATGGCCAATTGATTGAAAAACTGATAGAACTCCTCAAATGGAATAGGCAACAGTTTAGTTCCAAGGAGGTCATGCTCCTTTTTAACTCTCAAATACAAAGTATTCCTCCCCTCAGACTCTTTGCAGGTTTTCATGTACCAATCATGCAATCTTCGCATCATCGTTGTTAGAGAGCTTTCATCTTTGAAGAGAGGCTTCCCGTACTCGTATCTTTGTATCTGCACCTCCAAGAAATCAAATTGTACATCGTCGGGCAAGTAATCTTCAGGATTGCCATAACGGGCACCATCCTCGGATCGGCGATGTCGCTAGCAGGCACCTTGAGCGGGGGCACGATTCCTTCGCTTGTTCGCGAGCTGGGCAATTTGTTTCCCAGCTCGTCGTTCTTTCATCCTTTGATCAGCGAGTACTTCCGATCTCTCCGCCTCGGCAAATGCCTTTCAATAATGCGCTCATAGTTGCCTTTGGCGGAGACTTGGGTGGTTTTGTCGGGGCAGCAGAGTGCGCTTCGCTTTGACGGATCTACCTTCTCCTCCGGAGGTGGATGTCTCTTTGCTTTCAACCCTTGAAACCAGTCATCCACTTGGTCTGCGCGATCTTCGCGTTTTCCTCCTCGCTCCTCTCGACGGTAACTTCTCCGAGTCTTCAGAGAAGGACCGAATCTGTATCTCCTCCGCCTTTGGCGATCTTGCTAGACGCCGGCAGAGCGAGACGGAGGCGGATGTCTTCTTTCCTTGCTTATGAGGCGGAGGAGAAGGACTACGACGCGCGGAGCAGCGGAGCGGCGGCGGTCTCTTCCGCCCTTGCTGACGAGGCGGAGAAGGAGGAGGCTGGCTGCCCGGACGCGCCGGTGCAGGCGGAGAAGGAGACGGAGTGCCGCCACGCGCCGGAGAAGGAGCCGGCCGAGTGCCTGATCGTCACTCGCCGGAGGAGGAGGCGGTGGAGGAGGCGGAGTGCCCTGACTCGCCGGAGGAGGAGGAGGAGGCGGAGGCGTCTAGTTCGGAAGGTTGATGAGATCCTTCCGCCATAGGCATGGAGTCTTCAGATCAGAACCCAGCCGATACTCCCCTTCACCGGTAGGGTGGTCAAGCCGGAGCTCCTCAAATCCTCCGTTATTTCATCGACCATCACCTTAGCATATCCTACGGAATCGGCGGCGGTGAAAAGTTGAGTCGGGTTTAGTGGGATAAACAGAGCCAACAGCCGCCTTGACCTTTAAATTGCTCCATTGCGCCATAAGGTGGCAACTTTCAGCATCCGTGATAGCATCCACGGGATAGCTGGCGAGGAGCCGTCAAGGCATGCTGCTCTGGCTGAAGCAGCTCGGTGGAAGCCACGCTGCTTCTCCGCTGAGATGGCGGGGTAACCGGGGAAGCTTGACAGGTCGTTTGTTGTGATCGGCTGCTTCTCGTTCCTCTTCTCGTTCCTCTAGCCCCATTACCCTTTCGTGCAGCGCTTTGCATTAGGCTCTGCTCCAGTTTCTTCCTCCTCTCATGGGTTTTGTAACCCCTGCGTCCGAAATCCAGCCTTCCATGAAAGGGAGCTGGCGTGCCTCGTGTCCGTCCAGGGTGCTCGAGATTCCGAGGGCCATTGTGAGCTCGTCCTTCTCCCGTCTGCAGAGCGAACTTCCTTGCTGCGCTCCTTCGATATAATGCTTAAGCCTCTTGACTGGTATGTCCAATTGTTCGTCCGTCCAAATGCACTTCCCGTTATAGGGTCCAAGGATCCATGGCCCCTAAGAACCAAGTCCGCAGCGGTCTGGCCAGTTCATTGTCTCGGGTTCGATCCCTTTATCAAGCAGATCATTCTCAGCCTTGGACCACTTAGGCGGGCTATGAGGTAGCCACGACCCTAGCGATGATGAAGCTTCTTCTTGCAGCATTTCTCTTATTTGTCGCTGACATCTTTTACTCTTTTCCGATGTCTTGTAGGCCACAAATGTGGGCGATCATCTCGATCTTCTCATATTTGCCCGTGAATTCTGGTGTCTCATTTTTTCGACATACGTATTGAGGTCTTTCTTCCAATTCCTGAATAGTTCTGCCATCTTCTTAAGAGCAAAAGACTTGATTAATGGCTCTATTACTGGCTTCTCCGGATCATCCTTTGGCGGTAGGGTAAAATTTGACTTCAGCTCAGTCCAAAGATCATTTTTCTGCATATCATTGACATAAGACACCTCAGGGTCTTCGTTCTTAGGCTTATACCATTGGTGGATGCTGATCGGGATCTTGTGCCTAACGAGAACCCCCTGACCGAGCAACAAATGCCTTCTTTGTCCGGTAGGGTTCAATCGGTTGGCCGTCGCTTGCGATTTGTATGATCTCAAACTTTTCATCCGAGCTCAACTTTTCTTTGGGCCTCGTCTCTTTACGAAGTTGTGCTCGATCCGGAGGGCTAGAAAAAGAACAAAGGCGAGAGTTAATTAATATGTGTACATATATATATACCAAAACAGAGGCGAGAGCTAGTCAGCACGGCTTAACTAATATATATACCTGGCGGACTCGGTTTGGTGATCACGGAGCCGTCCTCACGGTCTACTTCTTGCACCGGCATTGGTTCATCGGGCGGCGTAAATCATAGCCAGCTGCTTCTTCACCCTCTCCTTCCGGACCATCGTTATCGACATTGAGAAACATCATCGAGGAGGCGGCATCACTTCCGTGTGCGATTATGTCCCTCAACAACGCTTCTTGTGCTTCGTCTCGGGGGTGTCCATAGTTTCTACAAATATTTACAACATGGCAATTATTATTCAAACATGACAGATATGGATATATTAGTGCCAGCGTAGAACTAGCTAGCTAATCACAATAAGGAATCATATTAGTGGCCTCGGCGCTGCTTCTCTAGGGTTTGGGGTGGCCTCGACAACGCTTCAAGGGTTAGGGGTGGCCTCGAGGCGCTTCAAGCTAGGAGGGTGCGTAATATCGACCCCCCCACGTGTTGAAGCTATCGGGAGGGTCGGCGTTGAACAGTACATCTATGTCCCACAAGTAGGGTAGAGGGTCGTGGATCGCCGAGCGGTCGAGGTCAAGGGTCGAAGATCGCCGAGGGTCGGGAGGTTGCCTAGTGTCAAATTCAACAAAACCATGTCTTCATCATTAGGCGAAAGTAACAGGTGCATGATGGTGCAAGCTCTCCAAAGTTGTTTTGGAGCGGAGTCCCGAGATAGGATAATTAGCTTTTTGGTACAAAGTTCAGCAAAAGGAAAATTATCCTATCCAGGACTCCATTCGTAACAACTTTGAGGACTTAAATACCATCATGCCATAATTACTTCCGCTAATGATGAAGCAATAATTTCTTCAATACTTTGACACTATCGGTACCCCCTATCGGAAAAGGAAGAAAAGAGGAAGAAGGAAGAAGAAGAAGAAAAAAGAAGAAAAAAGAGGAAGAAGAAAGAATAGAGGAGAAGAAAAAAAATGAAAAAATTCTATTTTTCTTCTTCTCCTCTATTCCTTTCTTCTTCTCCTCTTCTTTTCTTCTTTTCCTCTCATTCTTTTCTTCTTCTTCTTCCTTCTTCCTTCGGATCCTAGAACCCTCGAACCTCGACCCTAGAACCCTCGAACCCTAGAACCCTCGAACCCTTGACCCTAGAACCTCGAACCCTCAAACCCTTGTGCCTCGAAACCTCGACCAGCCTCGGCGACCCTCGACCCCTCTGTGACCCTCTCGACCCTCTAGCCTAGTTCCCGACCGTGAGCCCTCAGCGATCCTCGACACCCTGTTTCCGATAAAAAGAAGAAGAAGAAGAAGAAGAAGAAGAAGAAAGAGAAATGAGAAAGAAAAAAGAAGAAGAAGAAAGAAGAAGAAAAATAGAAGAAAAAAAGAGAGGAGAAGAAGAAGGAAAGAGGAGAAGAAATTTCTTTTCTTCTTCTTCTTCTTCTTCTTCTTCTTCTTCTTTATAAAATATTCTATACATCAATGAATATATCAATATATATACATGAACATTTATCTGCAAAAACATCATATTCTATACATCAATAAAAACATCATATTCTATACATCAATAAAAACATCATATTCTATACATAATAAAAACATCATATTCTATACATAATAAAAACATCATATTCTATACATAATAAAAAATCATGGCATGCGTGGGCAGGGCAGTGCAGCTTGTGTGGGGGGGCAGGTCTTGTGTGAGGCTCACTTGTGGGCGGAGGCGGACGGCGAGGTCGTGCGAGGCAGGCGGGGAGGCGGAGGCGACGGCGAGGTCGGGAGGCGGAGGCGACGGCGAGGTCGGGAGGCAGAGGCGGCGGCGGCGAGGTCGGCGAGGTCGTGGAGGCGGGGCGGCGACGAGCGAGGGCGCCGACGGGCGGGGCGACGAGGCAGGCGACAGCGGCAGCGGCGGCGGCGTCGGCGGCGTCGGGGCAGGCGGCAGCGGCGGCGAGGCAGCAGGCGGCAGCGACGACGAAGCGAGGCAGGGGGACGAAGAGAAGAGGAAGCGGCGGCGACGGCGTGAGGCGTGGCAGCGGCGGCGTCGAAGGCGGCGTCGGGGAGGTGAGGGGGCAAATGGGCGATGAATCTGAAATTTCACAAGTCTTGCTTATATAGAAAGAGCATTGGTCGGTTCGTGGCACGACCGGGACTAATGCCCCCTAGTCGGTTGGTGCCACCAACGGGACCAAAACAAATTCAGCAGCCCAAAAGGCGGAAGCGGCGACCTTTGGTCGGTTGGTGGCACCAACCGGGACTAAAGGGGGGCATTAGTCCCGGTCGTGGCACCAACCGGGACTAAACCCCTTTAGTCGGTTGGTGCCACCAACCGGGACCAAAGGACTGTACTGCCCCGAACCCAAATGTTTAGTCCCACCTCGCTAGTTGAAGGGCGCCGGCACTGGTTTATAAGCGCTGGTGTGCGTCCCCTTTCGAGCTCCTCTCTAATGCAGGCTTTCGGGCCTAATCATGCTACTGCCTATGGGCCTATTGGGCCTCTGCGGGCCTGAATCCTGGCCCATGTAGGGTTTCTAGTCGTATTCAGGCCGTGGGGGCCTAGTAGGTGGCAGTTTTTTTTGCTTTATATTTTATTTCTTTTTGCTTTTAGTTTTAGAAAAAATATAAACTTTCTATTAGTGCCATTAGTTTTAAAATTTGAAAACATTTTTTTTTGTTTTTTTTGTTGCTTTATTTATTTTATTTTGTTTCTACTTACAACAAAATACTTATTGTTGCTATTTTATTTTTTCAAGTTTTTTGTTTTGTTTTCTGCATTATTTATTTTGTTTTGGTTTTTGCTTTATTTTTAATTCTTTTTGCTTTTAGGTCAGCAAAATTATAAACTTTCTGTTAGTGCTTTTAGTTTTAGAAAAATATAAACTTTCTGTTTGTGCCATTAGTTTTAAAATTCAAAAACACTTTTTTGTTTTCTTTGTTGCTTTATTTATTTTATTTTGTTTCTACTTACAACAAAATGCTTATTGTTGCTATTATTATTATTTTTTCAAGTTTTTTGTTTTGTTTCCTGCATTATTTATTTTCTTTTGGTTTTTGCTTTATTTTTAATTCTTTTTGCTTTTAGGTCAGCAAAATTATAAACTTTCTGTTAGTGCCATTTGTTTTAGAACAATTATAAACTTTCTGTTTGTGCCATTAGTTTTATAAAATTTGAATTCTTTGAAATTTGTGTGAATCACAAGTTTGTGAGCTCAACAAAGGCGTAGAGGGATGGGCTTATAAACCGGTGTGGCGCCCTTGGTTGGCGAGGTTTTCAAATTCATAGTTTTCAAATGAACTCTGAAAAAGTTGGCATAGCATGTTCATGAACAAAGCGGACAATGGTATCATACTCGTGTGTTACAAAGTTGGCATGGTATCATCATAATAGTTGCGGAGAAAGTCTTCACTTTTCTTCGCTTGTGTCGTTTGCTTATTGCGCCGTAACCATGGATAATCTTCATCGTTTATCAGGATGCTTGGGTCAGCCTTGACTTTGAAGGAGGAATTTCATGAAACTTTTCATACTCTTGAGACATGTCATCTTGCCCTCCACTCCCGGGATGTCCTTTTCCTGAAAGAACTATGTGGCGCTTTGGCTCATTGTATGATGTATTCGCTTCCTTATCTTTTCTTTTCCTCGGTCTGGTAGACATGTCCTTCACATAGATAACCTGTGCCACATCATTGGCTAGGACGAGCGGTTCGTCAGTGTACCCAAGATTTTTCAGATCCTTGTTGTCATTCCGTCTTGTGGGTCTACATACCCCGCCTCTGACAGATTGACCCACTTGCACTTAAACAAAGGGACCTTAAAATCTACTCCGTAGTCAAGTTCCCATATGTCTACTATGTAACCATAATATGTGTCATTTCCTTGTCGGTTGCTGCATCAAAGCGGACACCGCTGTTTTAGTTGGTGCTCTTTTCATCTTGGTCAATCGTGTAAAATGTATTCCCATTTATCTCAGTATCCTTTCCAAATCATTACAGTCGAAGATGGTCCCTGGACAACAAGTACAACTCATCACAAAAGTGCTGTCACCTCGGGGCGTGTTTCCAACCAACTGCTGAAAGTCTTGATGTGTTCACATGTAATCCGATCGTCGCCTTTGCTCCGGGTGTTTGGGCGCAGACTGTTCTTGTGTTCATCGACATACTGGGGTCACCAAGGTAGAGTTCTATAGAACTGTGTAGTGTGCTTGAGACCAAGAATATCCGTCCTGCATATTATTGAGTCTCTTCCAAGCGTGCCTTTTCAGTCAGTGTCCCCTCATACCGCGATTTAGGGAGACCTATCTTATTAAGGCCAGGAATGAAGTCAACACAAAACCCGATGACATCCTCTGTTTGATGGCCCATGGAGATGCTTCCTTCGGCCTATGCGATTCTGAACATATTTCTTTAGGACTCCATGAACCTCTCAAAGGGTACATATTGTGTAGAAATACGGGCCTCGGAATGACAATCTAAATCGACTAGATGAACTAGGGCGTGCGTCATGATATTGAAGAAGGATGGTGGGAACACCAGCTCGGCCCGACAAGACATTGCGCCACATCACTCCTTAGCGTTGCTACGATTTCTGGATCGATCACCTTCGAGATATTGCATTGAGGAATGCACATAGCTTCACAATGGCTAATCGGACGTTTTCGGTAGAAGCCCTCTCAATGCAACGGAAGCGGTTGCGTCATAATCACGTGGCAGTCATGAGACTTTAGGTTCTGGAACTTTTCTCGACATATTTATTATTCCTTTATATTGACGACGAAGCCAGTCGGGACCTTCATCTTGAGCAGGCATTGAAAGAATATTTCTTTCTCTTCTTTTCGTAAGAGCGTGGTGGCAGGACCTTCATCTTGCCGGAGGCATGCCCTCTTTTTCGTTACAAGCGTTGCAGGTCCTCTCGTGCCTCGGTGTATCTTTTGTCTTCCCATACGCCCAAGAAGCCTAGCAGGTTCACGCAAAGGTTCTTTGTCACGTGCATCACGTCGATCGAGAGCGGACCTCTAGGTCTTTCGGTGAGGGTAGGTCCCAAAATATAGATTTCTTCTTCCACATGGGTGCGTGATTCTCAGCGTCATTCGAACAGCTAGTCCGCGGGACCCTTTCCAAAGATTACGTGTAAATCATTGACCATAGCAAATACGTGATCACCGATGCGCATGGCGGGCTTCTTCGGTGATCTGCCTCGCTTTGAAATGCTTGCCTTTCTTTCGACATTGATGGTTGGTCGGAAGAAATCGGCGATAGCCCGGTACACATTCTTCCTGCAGCTTCCCGGTATATACTATCGGTGTCAAGTAAACAGTGCGTGCATGCGTGGTATCCCTTGTTTGTCTGTCTGAAAGGTTCTTGAGGCGGGCCAATCGTTGATTGTCACGAACAACAACGCCTTCAGGTCAAATTCCTCCTTTTGTGCTCATCCCACGTCGTACACGTTTCCATTCCACAGCTGTAAAGTTCCTCAACTAATGGCCTTAGGTACACATCAATGTCGTTGCCGGGTTGCTTAGGGCCTTGGATGAGAACGGCATCATAATGAACTTCCGCTTCATGCACATCCAAGGAGGAAGGTTATACATACATAGAGTCACGGGCCAGGTGCTGTGATTGCTGCTCTGCTCCCGAAAGGATTAATGCCATCCCGCTTAAAGCAAACCATCGTTCCTTGGGTCCTTTGCAAACTCATCCCGTACTTTCTCTCGATTTTTCTCCACTGCGACCCGTCGTGGTGCTCTCAACTTCCGTCTTTCTTACGGTCCTCACTGTGCCATCGCATCAACTTGGCATGCTCTCCGTTTCTGAACAGACGTTTCAACCGTGGTATTATAGGAGCATACCACATCACCTTGAGAACCCTCTTCACAGGAGGCTCGCCGTCAACATCATCGAGGTCATCTCGTCGATCTTATACGCAATGCACCGCATACCGGGCATGCGTTCAGATCCTTGTAGGCACCAAGGTAGAGGATGCAGTCATTAGGGCATGCATGTATCTTCTCCACCTCCAATCCTAGAGGGCATCGACCTTCTTTGCTGCGTATGTCTGTCGGGCAATTCGTTATCCTTTGGAAGCTTCTTCTTCATTATTTTGATAGCTTCTCAAATCCTTTATCGAGCACTGCATTCTCTGCCTTCCATTGCAGCAATTCGAGTACGGTACCGAGCTTTGTGTTGCCATCTTCGCAATTGGGGTACAACCCTTTTGTGATCCTCTAACATGCGATCGAACTTCAGCTTCTCCTTTTGACTTTCGCATTGTGTCCTTGCATCGACAATGACCGGCGGAGATCATCATCATGGGGCACATCGTCTGGTTCATCTTGATCTTCAGCAGCTTCACCGTTGCAGCACCATCGTGCACATCGTGCAGTGCAACTTGATGTTCGATAGCATCACCGTATTCAGGGGCACATAGTTGTCATCGTACTCTTCTTCCTCGCCGTCTTCCATCATAACCCCTATTTCTCCGTGCCTCGTCCAAACATTATAGTGTGGCATGAAACCCTTGTAAAGCAGGTGGGTGTGAAGGATTTTCCGGTCGAGTAAGACTTCGTATTCCCACATATAGGGCATGGACAACACATAAAACCATTCTGCTTGTTTGCCTCAGCCACTTGAGAAAAGCATGCACGCCCTTAATGTACTCGGAGGTGTGTCTGTCACCGTACATCCATTGCGGTTCATCTGCGTGCATTATATATAATTAAGTGTGTCAAAAATCATTACAGAACATCATGAATAGATAATTAAATGACCAAATTAATAGAAGTTCATCATCACATAAAAACCAAAGTACATACATAGTTCTCATCTAACAACATAAAGCTCTGCGAGCATCTAAATTAATTAAACCATACATTGAAACTATGTAAAACATTTCAATGTGAAAACAAATCGATCATAATCGCAACCAAGGTAACAACTGATCCAACGGCATAATGATACCAAGCCTCGGTATGAATGGCATATTTTCTAATCTTTCTCATCTTCAAGCGCATTGCATCCATCTTGATCTTGTGATCATCGGCGACATCCATAACATGCAACTCAATATCATCTTCTCCTCCTCAAGTTTTTTATTTTTCCTTCAAGAAATTGTTTTCTTCTTCAACTAAATTTAACCTCTCGACAATAGGGTCGGTTGGAATTTCGGTTCAACAACCTCCTAGATAAATAAAATCTATGTCACGTTGGTCGCTTAATTTTCATAAACAATAAATGAACCAATAGTTATGAAAAGATAATATATACCACATCCGAATCATAGACAGGGACGAGGGCCGACAGGCGGATACCAAAACCATCGCACTATATAAGATGCAATAATAAAAGTAAGAAAATAATACAAGTAAGAATATTTTTCCTTTCAGAAAGAAGATAAGAACAAGAGGCTCACCACGGTGGTCTTGGCGATGAGATCGTGCTGGTGATCGGCGGCGGTGAAAGGCAGGGGCCAGGCGTGACGGACCGCTAAACCTAGACAAATATTGAGGAAAATGGAGGTTAGAGGTCGAGCTTGGAGGAGATAGCTTAAGTAGTGTGGCTCGGGCATTCCATGAACATCTTGTGTGCATAGGAGGTGAGCTAGAGCACCACCAAGCCCCCTCCCCTCGGCCAGAAAAAAGCAGGCGGTGTAATCTGCTCTTGCGAGGGGCTATATATAGGCAGCACCATTAGCCCGGTTGGTGGCATGAGCCGGGACTAAAGGGAAGCCTTTGGTCCCGGTTCATGCCACCAACCGGACAACTAGTGGTGGGCAGAGAGCAGGACCATTGGTCCCGGTTCGTCCCACCAACGGGACCAAAAGGTCCGGACGAACCAGGACCAATGGCCCACGTGGCCCGGCCGGCCCCTGGGCTCACGAACCGGGATAAATGCTCACATTAGTCCCGGTTCTGGATTGAACCGGGACTAATGGGCAAAACAGGCCTCAACAATAGCCCCTTTTTCTACTAGTGATCATTCCAGTTCCCACACCTCCCTCCTGCCTGCACATGCATGCTGGCGATCACCACAAGAATCTCCCTCCCAAACCATCTTTCCAATGTGGCCCTCTTCTAAATCTGCAACAAAGGTGGGTTGCTCCGTCACGAAACCCCCGTACCTTGCGCTGGTGCGGGGAGAATGTGATGAGTCGTCGTCCCGTGCAAGATGTGCACAATATGTGTGGTGCGCTCCATGGAGTCACGTCTTAATCGGTGACTTCGTCGACAATTGGCAGCCGTCATGGAGGCACTTCTCTCCTGCTGTCATCAGGTAGAAGCCCGCCCGCTCGACCCACTGGCACCCATCGTCGGCGCACAAGTAATGGAGGAAGGATAATCAACGACATGGATGGGGTGTAATATTGAAATAGAGGGAGGTCTTCATGCTTAGAGATGTGTGATGTTTTATTTTTCCCGTTGCAATGCACAGCCATGTATGCTAGTATGTATATAAAGTAGTGGGATGAGGTGCAAGAAATTTAGGTGGGACTGTTAATAAGAAAACAAATCATCTCTTGTACAAACAACCATGAGTTAATTCCACTGAAAAAACCGTTTGACACTGGATGCAGGTGAGGAAATTGATACCTCATGCCATTGCCTACTTTTTTTCTCTCAGGTTGCATGGACCGCACAATATTGCGCTGAGGCCCATGCACTGCATCAGGCTAAGGCCCATGTAGGCTATGGGAGGAGAATAGTGAGGGACAAAAAAAAATTAGGACCTCGTTGCTGGGGTGCACAGGGCTAAGGCTCATCCGAGCCACGGTAGAATATGGACGGACAAAAAACTAGTTATTTTACTGTGAGTTGATTTTATATAAAAGTCAAGGTTTCTACAGAATATCATGACTGAATGAAACAAAAATATCACCTCCCTCATATATATATATATATATATATATATATATATATATATATATATATATATATATATATATATATATATATATATATATATATATATATATATATATATATATATATATATATATATTTTTGGTATTTTTTTGCAGCAGGACAATCATTTGTCTATGAATATGCTATCACTTTGAGAAATATAAAATCAATCACAATATTTGTTTGCATCATAACAAGGAGATTGTTTCTAATTATTGCACAAGTAGTTTTCTTTATGTAGTGGCTTGAATGAAAGTTGGTTCTACAGCCACAATATTACTCCCACCTTATCATTGTCGGTGGCTCCCTCTACATGTTCAATCCCGTGCCACCACCGAAACATAAAACAGGGGAAAAACCGAACGAAACATCACGAAGCAAGATTAAGTTTGATAACGACCGAGAAAAAAACAGAAGAACTCGCTCTCCGTGAATACTAGGTTTGCTGCTCCTTCCTGATTAATGCTTGCCATCAACCAGGCACGAGCACGACGGGCTACCACACTCCACTAATTAGTGCCCCCGGGACCCTTAGAGAGTTGAGACGCGGCCGCATCATGGTGTCGTATATGAGATTCCCAGCCCCGCGCGGCACGAGTTTGCCCCACTTCCCCTGCTCCCTTGATATTGACCAGCTCCCTCCGTCCATGAATTGATCTGGGGCTAGCTGTATAAATATCCATGTGTGCCTAGCTAGCTAGATGCAGCAAGGACATCAATCATCTCCTCTGCTTCGTGCTCCTCATTGTTTCTCTCAATAATGGGTCGCCTCCTCTCCAGCCTCCTTGGCTTTCTACTGGTATGCCCACCACTTACTACAAGTTATAATCTTTATTCCATGGTTGTTCTCACTAAATAATTTTGGGAGTACTCCAGTAGCTAGTAACAAGAAACATATTGCAGACTGCGTTCGTAAACAATGCAGCTGGGGCTTCCATTCTGACTCTGACTCCCGAGCAGTACTGGAAGTCTGCTCTTCCAAACACTCCCATGCCAAGCTCCCTCTCTCGGCTGCTCTGCACATCGTCGGTCATCTGCGGGCATGGGAAGCACGGGGGCACGACGGTTGGTGAGAAATCCCATGTGTTTTTCAGTTCCTACACCACAGTGGAGGGGCACTTGCACTTGCCCGACGACCCCAGCGCCGCGCTCTTCTTCTTGGAGAAGGACCTGCATATGCACGCCGGCCGGAAGAAGCTGATGAAGTTCCATTTCATGGCCACCCCCGGCGCCGGTGACAAGTTTTTGCCACGAAGCGAGGCCGACGCCATCCCGTTCTCCTCTGACAAGGTCCCTGAGATCCTTGGCCACTTCTCCCTGAAACATGACTCCCAGGAGGCCACTGCGAGGCGCCCGCAGCCGAGGGCGAGCAGAAGTGGTGCCCCACGTCACTGGAGTCAATGATCGACATTGCCACGTCCAGCCTTGGAACCAGCCACGTGAGGGCCATGTCCACCGTCGTCCGTAAGGAGGGAACACCAAGGCAGGAGTACACCCTGACCGACGTAAAATGCACCGGCACCGACCGTCTCCTGGTCTGCCACGCGGAGCCGTACGCGTACGCCGTATTCGCGTGCCACCTGACTCAGGCAACTAGGGCCTACACATTGTCGATGGTCGGCGAGGACGGCACGGCGGTGGAGGCCGTCGCGGTGTGCCATGCTGACACGGCCGCCTGGAACCCCAGGCACGTCGCATTCCAGGTGCTCAAGGTGAAGCCTGGCACCGTGCCGGTGTGCCACTTGGTGCCGCAGGACCACGTCGTCTGGACCAGCGGCCGTGAGTTTGCCAGCTATTTGGATGTCTGAGTTGGTTACGTCCTAGCCTCTCTGTGGTCTGTGTATGCAGATACTGGTACTAGTAGCATGAGAAATGGCTTTCTACCCTCCATGAATACATGTACGGCATGTATTCGCCGTCCGCCGTTTATTTAAATTTCGTGTTACATTTTCTGGTTTTGGTAAGGTTTGTCTTTGTTTTTCAGTGCTATATGTAACTTCCGGTTTTCCCTTATTTCAAATTGTATCATCATGTTCCACAGCGTACCGGCAGATACTGGGTTGTTATGTCTTTTTACTGGATTCCGTTCTTGTTTCAGAGTAGTATCTTAATATACCGCAATGTTTCAGAGTAGTATCTTAGTATTCCGTTCTTGTCGACGTCGGTACGCCCAGCCGAGCGAGAGTCCACACGCACGGTAGAAAAGATGAACCCTAGAAGCATGCAAATTCCTCGCCTTTTGAACAAGTGGAAGAAGAGATTCTAGATTCCGTGGAAGCCATGGTCAAGGAGAATGTTGAGGTTCTAGGATATGAAGGTATGACCATTTTTTCTATGGATTACATAAAGGATGATCTAGACTTCACATTTTACTTGATAGATTTAGCCCCAATATTAGAGATGATGTTAGATCTGCTTATATAGAGATGGGTCCAACTCAACCAATTGCCGCAATTTTCCACCAGATAGAGATGAAAGATGCTTTCGAGCAGTATGGTATAAGGATTTTGAATGGTTGGAATATAGTGTTTCTAAGAGAAAAACTTACAATCATTATTGTATTTTTTTAAACATGACCGAATGGACGATAAATTTGGTTTGTATTATTTATATTGGTTTTGCATCATTTTTTTGTATAGTTTGCCCCACCTAAAAAATGTTTCGTCCTCCGCCACTGCAAACAGTGGCATCGCTAACATTCGTAGAGCTTGATGTCATGTTAGTATGATACGTAGCTGAAGAAGCAGGGAAGATACACATGAAGAGACTTGACCAAGAAATATCAGGAGTCCAGATCTATCTCAATTGTAAGGAAACTAGGCAAAACCAATGTCTGATCTTCATGAAACACTATTCTAGTGAGAAATGGAAAGTTGAAGCTGTAAATTTTGATTCTGTTTCGCACACAAAAGAAGATACTGTGAAGTCATACACCACAAACAAGTTATCGTCATCTCTGCAAAAAAGTTTAGCCATCATCGAGCAAATGATGATTTCCAGACATTCTCCATGAATACACTTATACATTCTTCGGAAAAATAATGTAAAGAGTTTGGTGCATATTGTTGTTTCAATACAATCGAGAAAAATGACATATTATAAGCTACATCAAAAGGAAGAGAACTCCTACACGAAAACAGTAGCTCTGCAATCGATTTGTTTTCTTTTTTGTACATTGTATCATAGATTCAAATAGCCCGCGAAATAGCCACGATAGCCACGATAGATGCTGTTTTTGTACATTGTACCAGTGCAGTGCAGTCTCTCGATTGATTGGTGTGCACAGAACAAAATTTTCTGCTGTATTACGAAACTCTTCATCTATAATCATGCTGCTTGGTTCGGCCCCCATACACACATTGAAGAACAGAACTTGACCACACTGCTTCCTAACTTCGTTCCTACCCTTCCATGTTCAGTTCTGCGTTGATGCTAAATTGCACTTAGCCGCTTCTCATCTAGAAGCAGTAAAGTTGGATCTAACATATCTCATAGGAAATACAGCTGGACATAATTTTTTTCCTGAAGAACACAATAGAACGGAAAAGGATTGGAAATGGCTTAGTGATATTCAGACATCACTGAACGAAAACAGCATTGCTTTATGATGCCATTAGGCTACACTACAAAAAGATCTTACAATCGGCATGGTTCTGTTTTCTG
>JAHIAM010002167.1:0-31525 GCA_021605205.1 Aegilops longissima
AAGCTGCTGAATCTGAGTACATTGCTGCTGGATCTTGCTGTGCTCAGCTTCTATGGATGAAGCAAACTCTCAAGGACTATGGCATCAATCTGAAACAAGTACCTCTCTTCTGCGACAACGAAAGCGCCATCAAGATTGCCAACAATCCAGTCCAGCACTCGAAGACAAAGCACATTGAAATTCGTCATCACTTTCTCAGAGATCATGTCATGAAGAAAGATATTGAAATCATTCACGTCAACACTGAAGAGCAACTGGCAAATATCTTCACAAAGCCCTTGGATGAGAAAAGGTTTTGCAAGTTACGGTGTGAGCTCAATATCTTGGAATCCTCAAATGTCCTGTGATCAGGCACACATCCTAACACTTATGCATGTTGATGACTTAGATGTGCAACACACGAAGTAAAGTATATCTTCAATCAATGAAGACTTACATTCTGAGTGTGAATACATTAACGTGGAATTTGACTTCGGAGCGCCACGATAATTGTGCGCCGTGTCTGGGTTTAATACTTCCTATACGGTGGGTAACACCACCAACAAATTTCTCTGTTTGAAGTGTTTCACTCATGGCGTTATTTTTGCTATGTCTTCACATTTGGTTTGTCTTCAAATTTCAACTTATCTTCATGATTTTCTTCACTATGTTGATTTGATTGCTTTACGATATATATACTAGTGTTACATCCTCTCTGCATTCACTTATAGCTATGTCTTCCTAGTTGAATCTTTTGAACTAAGTGAATGTGATGGACCCTAATCTCTCTATGCTTTCTATCTCAAACTCTATCTTTCCAAATCATATGCATTCTATTGAAACTCGTCGAATGTCTTCTATCGTCCTTGTCGCCAGAAGACACGAGACAAACATTAAGTCTGTTTTAAATGATTCATCCTTATTGTTTGAAATCCGAGAAGCGGAACGACCATCCAACAAACTGGCGGGCGTGGGGCGTGGGACAACTCGAGTATGTTGCATGCTTGCCACGTGCCCCTCGAGATGTGAACCGCCAGGCACTGCGTAATTTCACACCGTGCCGCACACTTCCTTATAAATACATGTCCCTGCGGTAAAGAAAACCTTCGTTCACCTCTCCACCTCGTCAAAACCCTAAGCGCCACCGCTAGCTCTCGACGACGCCCGGCGACAAGCGCTTAGCTGCCGCGACTTCTCCGACGCCGTCCTCACGCCGCCGCGGACATCGTCCTCTCCGCCGCCGCCAGAGGTGTCCTCCGTCGCCAAGTTAGGGCACGGTGGATTGAACTGCTCGGTCTCCTACTTATCCCATCTAGCAGTTCTTCGTGTGGTAAATACAACTCTATTTTTACCGTCTTTTTGATCCTCAAAGATTCATCCTATTTAACAAAATTGGTTTCTGCCTATACAATGTTAGATCTATTCTGTTTGCATATCATACTGCCTAGTATATTCACTTAAGCTTCATATCTAGTTAGATTCGTCACTTGTACTTATTCACGAATTCGTACAAATCTGGAACCAACTCTCAACATATAAGTGAATGTCTTCGCATCATGAGGTCAATGTCTTCAAACTGATTTATCTTCAAAATCTTACGAGAATGCATATGACCTCTTCCCTTCCTCGCATCTCTAATGTCTGTCTGTGTACATGTCCATGAGAGAATCCCTTGGTTCTCATAGTGCGCATTCGTTTGCAGAATTCTTACTGACATCACATTAACTCTCCGAAGCTAGTTCTGTTTGTCCAGCAAGCGAAAGCCTTTGAAGCCTTTGAGCGTGTTGAAGCCATTTAGTTTGAAGTTCATGGATGCGAGAGAAATCGAGAAGGAAGGGTGGCGGAGACAGCGTCGTGGGGAACATCAAGAGATTTTCCGATGACCTCTCGAGCTTTACAAGGCAGATCTGAAGAGGATTATAATCAGCGCAAGACACGAATCCAATGGATTCGACGATATTGGGCTGAACAATGGTTCAAATACAATTTCGTGACCCAGGAATACGCTGAGAAGAATGCTATCAAAAGTCCTTGGGGTGATATTCTCTTTCGAGGCCTTCCACCTAAGAACAGAGCTGAAGCTATTGCACAGGGTTTCTATCCTTGTATGGTCCGTGGACCTCAGCCTGAAAATGCTGACCCATCGTCATTGCTCTGGTGTCGTGACGATAATCTCTTCAAGCGCAACTTCCAGAACGCAAAGGCATCGGCCAAGGAAAACAAGAAGTCATTGGGATTAGACTTCAACCCTGGTCCCTCTGTTCCCCGTGCTGACGGCTCACGTGATGCAGAACCCAATGTCATTGGTCCTTTCTACAACCTTGATGGCCTCATCACTCACATCTCAATCCAAGGTGCCAAAGTGGATCATTCTGATGATAATACTGACACTGATGAAGCCCCAGCTCCTACTCCAAAGCCGTAGAAGCCAAAGAAGGCTAAGGCTTCAAGATCAGCTCCTCCTCCAAAAGCTTCACATGCGAAGCCACTGGCCACTGCACCTCCTGAAGACAGTGTGCAGTCTGAAGATCTATCACGTATCTCCAAGAAGACGGAGAAGAAAAAGAAAATCATCAAAAATACTGATCAGACATTGACTCCTGCTGCCATTCTGCGAGAAGAGCACATTGATCTATCCAGCGATGAAGATCTTGCAGATGATGCTCTTGAGCAACAGATCAAGATCAAGGAAGAAGCAGAGATCTTCAATGACTTGCCTCTCTTTGATGTAGCAATCATCCATAACTTCATTGATGAGTGGTTTGACACCCCAAATCTCAGCTTTGAAGATCTGCAACTTCCCATTGGCCTCAGCGTCTCCTTCAATGGCGCCATTGCTTCTGAGCTAGCTCTTGCTCAGCGCATCGTTGAACTGAAGCACAAGATCGACTATGAGAAAGCTCAGTTCAAGAAGCATGTGGCAGAGCTCAGCGTGCAAGATGTCAAAAACTTCAAGATCATGCTGCACGAGCTCAAAGAAGCCTTTCTCAAGAAGCGATGAAGCTAAAGGCTCGTGTGTACATGAAGAGTCCGGCCGACAAGTGTGTGCAAGTCTACAATGAATTTGAGAAGCGCAAGGCTCTTGGTCGCCCCGGCATTGACCCAGAATGGCTGCAAAGAAGAAGAAGCCATCAACGACCAAGCTGCACCTTCAAGGCAGGAAGAACTCGCATAGTCTTCCCAAGCAGCATGGTAGCTCGAAGCCAAAGGTCAGTCAACCGCTTGAATGAAGAAGACGAGGACTGCCGAGGCTAAAGCCAGAAAAAGGAAAAATCCTGAAGCCTCTGATGTTGCTCCCTCCAAGAAGAAGCGCAAAACCAAGAAGAATCGGGCTGCTCCCACAGAGCCCTTAGTTGTTGAACCTATCTCAATGGTTCGCCTACGCATCCGAACACCAAGAACGACGGATGATAGTTCATGAGCCTGCTTCCACAGAGGTTCATGAAGCTGAAGACATTCCAGCAGTTGATCCCACCGCTGCTGAAGACATTGGTCACAATGACAATGTTGAAGATGATGTAGTTCTTCCTCAGATCGAACACAACTTGGTATCATCGCCTTTTCTCACGAACAGCGAACTCATCAGCGTTGGTCGTCCTCTGACGCCAATTGCTCAGGATGCATCATGGGATGATCACCCACAACAACAAGACTCCCCGAGTACTCCCCAACAACAACAAGTCACATCACCTGTGCAAGAAGAAGAGGCTGACTTTGAGGCCCAGCCAACTCCATCTCCAAAGGCGTCGCCAGCATTACGCAGGCTTCGCAAAGGACCAAGGCCTCAAGTCCCTCTTTCAAGCATTCCAGAAGGAGAAGTGCACCACCAATCTGTTGCATGTCAAGTGTTTCCAGAAGCCACTCCGACTGTGAATGTCTCTGTGTCTGAAGCCAAAGCTGCTGAAGACAATCCGGCTGCATCAGCCGATGACAACCAAGAAGAAGAACGTGTCCCTACTCCCCCCATTACTGAAGAAGTTGTTCCTGAAGTGAACGTGCCAGTGCCCGACCTGTTGGTTTCTACGGTAGGGTGCGTCGACTGCAAATTAAAAATTCCTACGCGCAGAACATCCAGGAACATGCTACGGGAGATGGATCACGTTCGTTACCACTAGACGCAGCAGATGCCGTGCAATGAAGAAGAGTTGGGGCAGCAGCGTCCGCGTGGATCGTCTTCTCCTTGTTCGATCTCCCTCGAGCGGCCGGTCGTCCGATCCCACATACGAGTTCGCCGGAGCGGCGCAAGTGCACCGCCTCTAACGGTATCCGTGCGTGCGGCGGACTGCTAGGTCCGATCACACAGTCGGCGGCAAGTGGAGGTGGCTCCTGAGGCCGAAGCGATCAACCTCCTGAGGCCGAAGCGATCTGCCTCCTGAGGCCAAAGCGTTCTCACTATCCTGAGTGTGCCGCACCTCCACTTTATATAGGCGTCCGTCGCAAGCTCAACACTTGGGCCTCGCACGGACCCTAAAGCCCAAAGTCTACTCGGTCACGTTCCTAGTCCAGTTCGGATCACATCCGACCAATGTCCTACGAACTGACCTCGTAGGTTCCTTCCCTTAAGCGTGCGACCCCTTAGGTTCAAGTCGGCTTGGTCACAGTTCGGATCACCTCCGACCTGTACGGTTGGTAGCGGCCTCTAGCAAGGCGTGCCGACCACCAGCGAACTATGAAGCTGGTTAAGCGAACACTGCATAACGTGTCACACTTCATTCCCTTTGCCAAGACGATATATGTTGTCGGGCTCAAAGGCGAGACTGTCATCCTTGTGCTAACCCGACCTCTTTCTCGTTCGGTGATACTGACCACAATCCGGATTATCTCATAATCCTTGTCGCATAGCCATGATGTTCTGGTCGAGATCACACGAGGGGCCCAGAGTATATCTCTCCCGATCGGAGGGGCGAATCCCATCTTGCTCGACCATGTCTCGCAGCATGGGATTGGACAAACCGAAACCTACCTTTGTGACTACCCGATCACGGAGTAGCGTTGGTCAGCCCAAAGCAAGTCTATCACCATCTCGAGTACATGCGTCGGCTCAGGTCTTAGGACATAGAGAATTATGTTGTACTAGAGACTCACAGATGACATATCGCTGTGTCTCATAGTTGGGTCTGTCCGACTCAGACCTTATCTCGACTCGGATCGACTATGTCGAATCCGACCAGACCTTTCAAGTCCATATTATCCGGTTAGCATCCAATGCTCCATGGCTAGTGAGACCGAGCCATCGACCGTGTCATATGCTAGTCTAGTCGGCTGCGCGTCCACACAGCCCTTTCGACCAGGGACCTTTTAGGACAGTCATCATACAATGTATAGTCCCACAAACAAGTCACATACTTGCTGATACACATCATTGATAATGTCCAAGGACTATCTTTATTCATAAACACATAGGAAATATCATCATACATGATTGCCTCTAGGGCATATCTCCAACAGTCTCCCACTTGCACTAGATTCAATCAAATAGGCATCGAATGCCCATAGCTCTAACGTGCCCCTCATGCTTGGGTTGTGGAAGCGGCTTAGTCAATGGATCTGCAACATTTGCATCCGTGTGAATCTTGCATAACTCTACATCACCATTCTTACGATCTTTAGATCGGGTGATATTTCCGGTCTATGTGTCCGACCTTGTGGTGATTCCTCGGCTCCTTGGCTTGTGCGTTGGCACGAATTATCACAATAAAGGTCCAACGGTTTCACCGAGGCTGGGAAAATACCAAGATCATCCAGAAAATGCGGATCCAAACACCTTCCTTTGCAGCTTCACAAGCCGCAATGTATTCGCTTCGTGGTAGAATCGCCACCGTATCCTGCTTGGAACTCATCCGAAGGCACTGCTCCTCCGTTCGGGACGCATACGAATCCGGTCGTGATCGACAATCATCTCATCGGTTTGGAAACTAGCATCGGCGTAACCCCTTACGACGAGCTTTTCCTCACCTCCATAAACTAGGAACATCTCTTTAGTCCTTTTCGGTACTTCAAAATAGTCTTTACCGCTGCCCGGTGACTCTCACCGGGTTGGCCTGGTATCTACTTGTTAGGCTTATTGCAAAAGCAACATCAGGCCTTGTACATGTCATGGCATACATGATGGATCCCATTGCTGAGGCATACGGAATCCTACTCATCCTGCTTCGCTCATCAGATGTCGAAGGACTCTGAGTCTCGCTTAGCCTTATACCATGTGAGAGCGGCAAGAACCCTTTCTTCGCCTCACTCATGTTGAACCGCTTCAACACTTTATCTATGTACGTGCTCTGGCTTTGTAACATCCCAAATTTCCTATTTGGAATGTTTTACAATTATAGTTAAGCATCCTATGCATCCTGTTTGAATTTGAGTGCCATTTGGAGTTTCAGAGAAATTTTGAGTTTTGAATTTGAATTCAAACTTTGGCAAGTGGGAAACATTTCAAAAACTAAGCCTGATAAATACTTGATCAAAAGTATGAGAGGAGCAAACATGACACTCCAAAAATATCAGAGGAAACAATGCCAAAAGATTTGGATTCAAAACTGAATTTTATTTGAATTTGAAAAAAATGGATTTTTATAAAGTTTGGATTTTGCCTTTGGAAAAATGTTCAAATGAAAGGGAATATTCCCCTGATCATTTTGGTATATATATACCCTATATAAAATATTTATATATATTAAGTTATACTCTGTTTTGTTTATTTTAAAAAAATAAATTAAAAAAAAAACCCCAGGCGCCGGCCAGCCCCCTGCCCGCCCAGTGCCGCACCCCTCCCCACTGGCCCGGCAAAGAGCCCACTGGCAGGCCAGCGCCCGGCCGAGCTGCCCAGCTCACTCCCAGCGCCGAAACCCTCGCGCCGGCCACCCGCCGCCTCGCCTCTCTCTCTCTCTCTCGCCTGCTGACCCACCCCATCTTCTTCCCCCCGCCACGCCACGTCATTGTCATGGATCGCGGATCGAAGGATCCGGATCCCGATCGCCCGATCGCCCAGGCGAGGCGACGACCCAGCTATAAAAGCCAAGCCCCGCACCCCATCCCCGAGACCTCGCGGACCCCTCTCCTCCCGCTCGACCTCATGGAGCCCGAGTCCCCCGTCTCCGCCATTGTCACCGCCGTCGCCGCCCTAGGCCACCCCGACCCCAACGACTCCACGAAGCCTCCGACCTCCCCGCACCAAGACGGCGACTCCCCGACCTCGCCGACGCCCCTAGCCTCGCCGCACTCTCGCTTCGCCCGCCGTCGCCGAACTCCGGTAAGCCACGGAATCATCCCCCGTCCGATCTCTAATCTAGGGCTAGGATTAGAACCCCGAAGGTATCTTTTGAAAAAGACCGGCCGGTTCGTCCGGTTTATTAGTTAGGGTTTTTAGTTATTTAGCCGGCCCGTTTTAGTTTAAACCAATAGGCCCGTTAGGTTATATTACGCTCAGGGCACAGTATAGGCCCATTAGGCCTTTTTCTTTTATTTCTGTTTTTCTGTTTTAACAGAATAGTTTCTGTTTTGAAAAATTGATATCTTTTATTCTGTTTAATATTTTTGAGTGATTCTTTTTTTGTTGGTTTGCAAATTTTCTAAAGTTTCTGTAGAATATATATTTAGCTATGTTAAAATTAATTAAAATTGCTTTAATTTAGTTTTAGTCAGAATAGTAAATCTGCTATAACTTGAGTTAGAAAAATTATTTTGGATGATTCTTTTTGTCCCAACTTTGTTTTGGCATTGCCAAACCATAAAAATTAATTTGGGTATTTTAGGATTAATAAATAATTAGTTTTAAGCAGAATCCTATTAATCCTAATTAATTAGCTAGCTCCTGTTTTCCTAATATTTTAATTAGTAAATAAATTTATTTTTAACTTGTGATTGATTATTCTAGGATAGTTTCTGTCACTCTAGTAGATGAACTTTTATTTATAATTAATAAAAGTTTTATTTTATTTTCCTAATAGAAATTGGATTAGGCCTAAAATGAGTTTTATAATAGCTTTTAATTAATTCTTTTTGCTCCTAGTGCTTAGTGAATCCTTTTACGTTAAGTGAACCTAAAACCATGATTAGGTTATGTTGAGTAAATTTTATTATATAAAAACTATTTTAGTTATTGTTTGAAGTAGGGAAACTTTGAGTGGTTTTTCTTTGAGTTTTCCTTTGGATTTGGTTTTGGTTGTTTTGTTGTGTTATGTTACTTTTGTTATGTTGTGTTATGTGATCCTATTGCTATATGCTTATTGTGAATTGTTTGTCTCGGTAGAGTTTCTGAGTCTAAGCTTGCTACTACGACTCTTTAGCTTACGAGGATCATCAGCAAGGCAAGTTTTGATCATGTTATTTCTATACCTATGTTTTTGTGCATTAGTAATTGTCACCACCCACCATGCATGCAGTAGTGAAATCTTGAAGTCATTAAACTTGAGTAGTATCATGTGGTAGGATGAACCAATCCCTTGTTACCATGACCCCGGATTTAAGTAGTTTACTTGCTATGCTCAGAGCGGGTTTTGGGTTGAGTGAAATTCATAAGCAAGATGTGAGAGTCAATGATGATGACAACCTCATGAACTACAATGATCAAGATGGACTTGGAAAATCACTCTGGGTGGAGGGCGGTTGTGGGCACCTGGAGAACCAGTGGTGGCGGGATGCATGGAGAAGTGCCATGACATCTTATGGAAAGCTTCACCCAGCCACGAAGAGAAGGATGGATGCCCCATGACGGAAGCTTACAGTGCAGCCGCAAGCCATTATGGGCTCTGGCTGGGTTGACCCTAGTAGTGACGCTGGCTGGGCGGTACTACGAGATGTAGAAGAACGGTAGGATTGGATGGGTACCGCAGAGCTGTAAGAACTCTTTGGAAGACCTGTTTCATTGGTCCGTCTTCAAACACCGTGAAGTGCGAAGACTTTAAAGGAGGAATGATTCTTATGGGAAAATCGCAACCCTCTCAGAGTTAAAGATCTAATCGATTAGCCGTGTCCCGATTACGGACATTTGAGCCTCTGGAACTTGGAAGTATTCGGATATCTCAACACTAAAACTAATAAATTAATTTGAGGGTTTTATGACTTAATAATTTGGGAATGAGATTTTGGTTGGCGGAACCATCTCAATAACTACCAACAATTGTAGTGATTTGCAAGTAAGTCCTTTGTAGTAGGGAAAAATTTGCTTTTCGCAAAATGATGAAACTTAGAGCCCCACAGCCAAAATGCATATAGTGATAGTAAGTTTATTATTGTTGTTCTTCATGACTTGCCGCTTATTCCAAAAGCTGACCTACATGGCTGCAACGTCTTATGTTGCGAGGTATATTCGATCGGGAGTGAGGCTACGCCCGCGCTTGGCGATTGCCCTTTGGACTCGGATGGACTCGCTTTACTTGACCTTCGCAGCATTAGTAGTTTATTTCTCATGAGTTGGCCTTGAGCCAAATTTATTCTCTTGTAATAAAGACTCTATATGAGAATCGTTTAATGATATTCAGGTGTGATTGAACTTTGATTACTTTATCGATGTCTTGTGGGTACCGGCATGATCTTGGGATGGTATGCATACGTAGATTTGACCGATTTTGGGTCAGGTCGCTCTGAGATGGTATCGAGCACACGTTGACCGTAGGATCGTAACCCCTAGGATCGGAAAGCCATAAGCAGAGACCTTTTACTTTTATCCTTATCATTCCATAATTCTCCCCTGCTCAATTCTGACTCTTCTCCTATTTTCAACATTCTAGATGGCGTCGAGTTCACCCGGTTCTGCTACGGAGTTTTGCCGGCCCGATGAGGCGATGCCCTTCGAAGAAAGCTGGTCCAGATGGTGAAGCAGCTGAAGATAGCTCTACCCTCGATCACCGGAAGCCCACTAATGCACTTCCGACGGACACCCGCTCTGGATTGAAGTGCATATCCTGTGGAGAACCTTTGGAGGACACACGGGCCCATAGACTTTGAGTTCACCGAGTTCAAGCTGGATCATCGGAAGGGGCGTGGCGATCTATCGAGCACTTGGACATCTCCGAGAGGAGTACAGGCCGAGCTCGATCACTCGAGACCTCGCCATGGTTTCTCGCAGGCAAGGAATGGAGATATCATCCGTACCATTGAGGGCGATTCCACTCTCGTACATCCGGGACTTGGAGTGTCTTCTCAGAAGCGGAGATTCAGACTCGCCGTAACTCAAACACACGGAAGCTTTTGTTCCGCGAATGAACTGGGCGGAGGAGAAGGCACGCGCAGACTTCCTTGGCCATGAGGAAGAAATCACGGACTTCATGGAGACAATCGACGACTGAAGATGAAGCTTGCGCGATAGAGGAAAAGATGGACTTGGGAGAGGACCTTTATCCGAGTGGAGATGAAGGACCCCTCGTGAGCAATGATCAGGATTTTGAAGGAGTACCACGAAGGAAGCCACAAGAGGAGGCGCCAGCGATGAAGACTTTTAGTCGACCACCATGTTATCTTTTACTTTTTAAATCGATCGTTAGGCGATGTTTTCCTTGATTAGTCATGAGCTTTTGTAATCGAGTTTGAACCATGTTTGAGTGGAATGAATAAATGATTGGTGTGTTATGATTGTGCATTCATATGGGTAGTGTTATTTCTCATAGACCATTGTTCTATTCTAATATTCTCATCCACTCCAAAACACCGGATGCCTCCGAGGCGTGACCTTTGGTTTCCCCGCGGAGCTCACCCAGCTGCTCCAGCAGCAGAATGCACTCATGCAGCTTCTCATTCGTAATCGAACAACAACGCCAACAATCCACCGCCACCACCCCTCGTGGACAACTTGACTCGATTTACGAGATCTGAATCCGCCAGTGTTCTCTAGTAGCACCGAGCGATTGTGGCTAATGATTGGCTCCATAAAGTCGGAAGAGAGCTAATCTTTGTTGGATGCACCGATCTTTGAGAAGGTGCGCTTTGCAGCGCATCAACTGGATGGACCTGCAGCTTCTTGGTGGGAGAATTACACGCCACTTTTCCCATTGGTGCCATCACTTGGGATCAATTCCAGCGAGCCTTCAGACCGCTCATGTCTCAGCTGGAGCCATGAGTGCGAAGAAGCGTGAGTTCCGCAACTTGCGCCAGGGAACCGTCTTGTGGCACGACGTGGATGAATTCAGCAAGCTCGCCGCTATGCCCTCGATGATGTGGCCACAGATGCATAAGCGGGAGAAGTTCCTTGAGGGACTCAATGATGAAGCGAGCATGCAGCTTATTGTGGCTACCTTCAACAACTACCAGAGTTGGTAGACAAGGCCACCATTCTTGAAGGCAAGCAGCAGCAGATAGAAAGCATAGCGGAAGTACAGCCAGGGAAGCACAACTCGGGAGCTCAGCAGAAGCCCGCTATGCACCATACTCGGAAGGGCACACCCATCATAACCATGGAGGTCATAACCATGGAGGAAATGGGAACAACCGCAGCCAGGAGAACAAGTCAGGCCATGGCAATGGCAATGGCAATGGTAATGGCAATCAGCACCGTTCTGCCCGGCTCCGAAGGATCTGAGCCACATCACCGCTTCAAGTGCCGAAGGCAGGCACTATGCCACCGACTGCCCGGAGGCCAAGCAGAGGAATGGAAATGGAAATGGAGGCTCGTGAAGAAGCCCAATCCGTTCCCTCGTGCTCGGGTGAACCACATCAACGTGGAGGGCGTCTATGATCAGCCGAATAACGTGGTTGGTAAGTTTTATTGAATTCACGTTCAGTTTTGGTTCTCTTTGATTACGGTGCAACGCATTCATTCATATCAAGGGTAGTTGTGGAAAAGTACGGGTTGCCCACTAAAACCCTTAGAAGCCCCCTTGGCGTCGATTCGCAGGAGGAGAAATGATGGCGGCGAGGCTGTCATGCAACCCTCAACATCGGGAACCATAAATTTCCTTGAACCTCATAGTGTTGGAAACCCGGACTTTGGATGTAATCCTAGGCATGGATTGGTTGTCAAAGTTTGAAGGAACATAGGCGTGCCAAGAAGTCTATTCTCGCTCACCACCCCGGAGCAGAAGAGGATCAAGTATGTAGCCAGGCACAGCCAGATGAAGAATCAGGTGCATTCCCTCACGGGAGTTGTTCAGGAGGAAGTGCCAGTAGTGCAAGATTTTCCCGATGTGTTTCCGGAGGAATTACCAGGAATGCCACCGGACAGGGACATTGAATTTCTGATTGAGCTATTGCCCGGCACAGCCCCAATATCCAAGAGACCTTATCGGATGCCACCGAATGAGTTGAAAGAGATCAAGGATCAAATTAATGAGTTATTGGAGAAAGGATATATTCGTCCAAGCTCATCACCTTGGGGAGCCCCAGTTCTTTTGGTAGAGAAGAAGGATGGAAGTTTGAGGATGGTTGTGGATTATCGTGCATTAAACGAAGTAACCATCAAGAACAAGTACCCTCTGCCGATGATTAACGACTTGTTTGATCAGCTAGTTGGAGCCAAGGTATTCTCTAAGATCGATCTTGATCGTGGTATCATCAGTTGAAGATCCGTGAAAAGGATATACCCAAAACAGCATTCACTACCAGGTATGGTTTATATGAGTATACCGTCATGTCATTTGGATTGACTAATGCTCCTGCATACTTCATGAATTTGATGAACAAGGTGTTCATGGAATATCTGGACAAGTTTGTCGTGGTGTTCATCGATGATATATTGATTTTCTCCAAGAGCGAGGAAGAGCATAAGGAACATTTGCGTCTAGTTCTGGAGAAACTTGAGAACATCAGTTGTATGCCAAGTTCAGCAAATGTGAATTTTGGTTGAAGGAAGTTGGATTCCTCGGACATGTTATTTCAGGAGAAGGAATAGCAGTTGATCCCGCCAAGGTTGAATCGGTCACCGATTGGCAATCACCCACCTCGATCAAGGAGATCCGCAGTTTTCTCGGACTCGCAGGATATTATCGGAGGTTTATTGAGAACTTCTCGAAGATTGCCAAGCCCATGACTGAGCTGTTGAAGAAGGAAGCCAAGTATGTTTGGACCGAGGAATGTGAAGCCAGTTTTCAGGAATTGAAGAAGCGGTTGGTCACAGCCCGGTGTTGATTTTGCGGACATACACAAGGAATACCAGGTCTATTAGGCGCTTCTCGTCAAGGACTCGGAGGAGTACTGATGTAGGAAGGAAAAGTTGTAGCTTATGCCTCCAGACAGCTACGACCTCATGAGATGAATTATGCCACACATGATTTGGAGTTAGCAGCCGTAGTGCATGCGCTCAAGACCTGGAGACATTTCCTCATCGGAAATCGTTGTGATGTCTACACCGATCACAAGAGTTTGAAGTATATTTTCACGCAGAAGGAATTGAACCTCGGCGGAGGAGATGGCTAGAGTTGATAAAGGACTATGACATGAGATTGCATTACCACCCGGTAAAGCTAATGTCGTAGCAGATGCCTTGAGCCGTAAGAGTTATGTGAATACTCTTACAGCGGGAGGATTACCCCAGGAGTTAGTCGATGACCTCAGAGATCTCCGACTGGAGATAGTTCCAAGAGGATTTGTTGCAACTCTGGAAGTTCAGTCCACTTTGGCCGAAAGGATTCGTGAAGCCCAGGAGTCGGACAAGGAAATTGATGAGATAAAGCAAAAGATGGATGAAGGCAAAGCTAAAGGATTTCGTAAGGATGAACACGGAACTATATGGTTTGAGGATCGTATTTATGTACCCAATGATCCCGAACTCAGGAAGCTAATTCTTCAGGAGGCTCATGATTCACCGTACTCGATTCACCTGGTAACACCAAGATGTACCGGATTTGAAGCAAAGTTTACGGTGGGCGGTATGAAGAAGGATATTGCTGAGTGCGTAGCGATATCGATGTTTGTCAACGTGTAAAGGCAGAACATCGAAGCCAGCAGGGTTACTTCAACCTTTGCCGATTCCGATTGGAAATGGGAGAAACTTGGAATGGATTTCATCACAGGATTACCCGGGACCCGTTCAGGTTATGATTCTATCGGGTAGTGGTTGATCGTTTGACCAAGGTAGCTCACTTCATTCCGTGAAGACTACCTATACCAGTGCTAAGTTGGCCAAGATATACATGACCAGGATCGTATGTCCGCATGGAGTTCCGAGGAAAATCGTGTCGATAGAGGAACACAGTTTACCTCAAAGTTTTGGAAGCGATTGCATGAAACTTTGGGTGCGAGGCTGGAATTCAAGACTTTTCATCCATGAGCAGATGGATGGATGACCGAGAGAGTCAATCAGATTTCGGAGGACATGTTGAGAGCTTGTGTGCTGGACTATGGGTCTAGCTGGGATGATAATTTGCCGTCGCAGAGTTCTCATACAACAACAGATTATCAATCCGGTTTGAAGATGGCCCCTTCAAGCTCTATACGGAAGGAGGTGCGAGAACACCATTGTTGTGGGATAGTGTTGGAGATCGATCACTTTTCGGTTCCGATCTTATCAAGGATTCAAGAGAAAGTCAAGCTGATTCGAGACAGGCTCAAGATAGCACAATCGAGACGGAAGAGTTATGCCGACGAAGAAGCGCAAGGAAGTGACTTACGAAGTGGGAGACCGAGCATATCTTCGTGTGTCTCACTTCGTGGAATCAAGAGGTTTGGTGTCAAGGAAAGTTAGCACCCGATTCATTGGCCCTACAAAATCCTCGAGCGTCGTGGAGAAGTTGCTTACAAGTTGGAATTGCCGGAAGGATTGTCCGGAGTTCATGATGTCTTCCATGTTTCTCAGCTGAAGAAGTGTCATGCCGACATGGCCGATGTTCCGTTGAGAGACACAGTGCCCCTAGAGGCCATACAGCTTGACAGTGATCTGACTTACAAGGAGAAACCCGTCCGAATTCTCGAGACTGCAAGCAGAGTCACCCGCAGCAAGGTCATCAAGTTTTGCAAGGTGTTGTGGAGTCACCACACCGAGGAAGAAGCCACCTGGGAGCGCGAAGAAGACCTTCTTCGAGATCACACGCACCTATTTGCTAGCCAACCCGAATCTCGAGGGCGAGATTCATCTTAAGGTGGGTAGGTTTGTAACATCCCAAATTTCCTATTTGGAATGTTTTACAATTATAGTTAAGCATCCTATGCATCCTGTTTGAATTTGAATGCCATTTGGAGTTTCAGAGAAATTTTGAGTTTTGAATTTGAATTCAAACTTTGGCAAGTGGGAAACATTTCAAAAACTAAGCCTGATAAATACTTGATCAAAAGTATGAGAGGAGCAAACATGACACTCCAAAAATATCAGAGGAAACAATGCCAAAAGATTTGGATTCAAATCTGAATTTTATTTGAATTTGAAAAAAATGGATTTTTATAAAGTTTGGATTTTGCCTTTGGAAAAATGTTCAAATGAAAGGGAATATTCCCCTGATCATTTTGGTATATATATACCCTATATAAAATATTTATATATATTAAGTTATACTCTGTTTTGTTTATTTTAAAAAAAAAATTAAAAAAAAACCCCCCAGCGCGGCCAGCCCTCTGCCCAGCCAGCGCCAGACCCTCCCCACTGGCCCACCCTGCCCACTGGCAAAGGCCGGCCACCGAGCAGGCCCAGCTCACTCCCAGCACCGAAACCCTCTGGCATCGGCCACCCACTCGCCTCGCCTCTCTCTCTCTCTCACTGCCCCGCGGGACCCACCCCATCTTCTTCCCCGCCCCACGCCGTCATTGTCGCCATGGATCGCGGATCCGAAGGATCCGGATCCCGATCGCCCGATCGCCCCAAGCGAGGGCGACCCCCGGCTATAAAAGCCAAGCCCGCACCCCATCCCCCCGAGACCTCGCCGGACCCCCTCTCCCTCCCGCTCGACCTCGCCGGAGCCCGAGTCCCCCGTCTCCGCCATTGTCACCGCCGTCGCCGCCCTAGGCCACCCCGACCCCCAACGACTCCACCAGAAGCCTCGCCGACCTCCCCCGCACCCGCACGGCGACTCCCCCGACCTCGCCGACGCCCCTAGCCCTCGTCGCACTCTCGCCGCCGCCGCCGCCGTCGCCGAACTCCGGTAAGCCACCGAATCATCCCCCGTCCGATCTCTAATCTAGGGCTAGGATTAGAACCCCCGAAGGGGTATCTTTTTGAAAAAAGACCAGCCCGGTTCGTCCGGTTTATTAGTTAGGGTTTTTAGTTATTTAGCCGGCCCGTTTTAGTTTAAACCAATAGGCCCGTTAGGTTATATTACGCTCAGGGCACAGTATAGGCCCATTAGGCCTTTTTCTTTTATTTCTATTTTTCTGTTTTAACAGAATAGTTTCTGTTTTGAAAAATTGATATCTTTTATTCTGTTTAATATTTTTGAGTGATTCTTTTTTTGTTGGTTTGCAAATTTTCTAAAGTTTCTGTAGAATATATATTTAGCTATGTCAAAATTAATTAAAATTGCTTTAATTTAGTTTTAGTCAGAATAGTAAATCTGCTATAACTTGAGTTAGTAAAATTATTTTTGGATGATTCTTTTTGTCCCAACTTTGTTTTGGCATTGCCAAACCATAAAAATTAATTTGGGTATTTTAGGATTAATAAATAATTAGTTTTAAGCAGAATCCTATTAATCCTAATTAATTAGCTAGCTCCTGTTTTCCTAATATTTTAATTAGTAAATAAATTTATTTTTAACTTGTGATTGATTATTCTAGGATAGTTTCTGTCACTCTAGTAGATGAACTTTTATTTATAATTAATAAAAGTTTTATTTTATTTTCCTAATAGAAATTGGATTAGGCCTAAAATGAGTTTTATAATAGCTTTTAATTAATTCTTTTGCTCCTAGTGCTTAGTGAATCCTTTTACGTTAAGTGAACCTAAAACCATGATTAGGTTATGTTGAGTAAATTTTATTATATAAAAACTATTTTAGTTATTGTTTGAAGTAGGGAAACTTTGAGTGGTTTTTCTTTGAGTTTTCCTTTGGATTTGGTTTTGGTTGTTTTGTTGTGTTATGTTACTTTTGTTATGTTGTGTTATGTGATCCTATTGCTATATGCTTATTGTGAATTGTTTGTCTCGGTAGAGTTTCGAGTCTAAGCTTGCTACTCGACTCTTTAGCTTACGAGGATCATCGGCAAGGCAAGTTTTGATCATGTTATTTCTATACCTATGTTTTTGTGCATTAGTAATTGTCACCACCCCACCATGCATGCAGTAGTGAAATCTTGAAGTCATTAAACTTGAGTAGTATCATGTGGTAGGATGAACCAATCCCCTTGTTACCATGACCCCGGGACGAAGTAGTTTACTTGCTATGCTCGTAGACGGGTTTTGGGTTGAGTGAAATTCATAAGCAAGATGTGAGAGTCAATGATGATGACAACCTCATGAACTACAATGATCAAGATGGACTTCGGAAAATCACTACTGGGTGGAGGACGGTTGACGGGCACCCTGGAGAACCCAGTGGTGGCCGGGATGCATGGAGAAGTGCCATAACATCTTGCGGAAAGCTTCACCCAGCCACGAAGAGAAGGATGGATGCCCCATGACCGGAAGCTTACCTGTGCAGCCGCAAGCCATTATGGGCTCTGGCTGGGTTGACCCTAGTAGTGACGCTGGCTGGACGGTACTACGAGATGTAGAAGAACGGTAGGATTGGATGGGTACCGGCAGTAGCCAGAAGAACTCTTTGGAAGACCCTGTTTCATTCGTCCCGTCTTCAAACACCATGAAGTGCGAAGACTTTAAAGGAGGGAATGATTCTTGCGGGGAAAGTGCGCAACCCTCTGCAGAGTTAAAGATCTAATCGATTAGCCGTGTTCCCGGTTACGGACATTTGAGCCTCTGGAACTTGGAAGTATTCGGATATCTCAACACTAAAACTAATAAATTAATTTGAGGGGTTTTATGACTTAATAATTTGGGAATGAGATTTTGGTTGGCGGAACCATCTCAATAACTACCAACAATTGTAGTGATTTGCAAGTAAGTCCACTGTAGTAGGGAAAATTTTGCTTTTCGCAAAATGATGAAACTTAGAGCCCCACAGCCAAAATGCATATAGTGATAGTAAGTTTATTATTGTTGTTCTTCATGACTTGTCAGCTTATTCCAAAAGCTGACCTACATGGCTGCAACGTCTTATGTTGCAGAGGTATATTCCGATCAGGAGTGAGGCTACGCTCCGCGCTTGGCGATTGCCCTTTGGAGTCGGATGGACTCGCTTTACTTCGACGCTTCCGCAGCATTAGTAGTTTATTTCTCATGAGTTGGCCTTGAGCCAAATTTATTCTCTTGTAATAAAGACTCTATATGAGAATCGTTTAATGATATTCAGGTGTGATTGAACTTTGATTACTTTATCGATGTACTGTGGGTACCAGCATGATCTTGGGATGGTACAGACACAGAGATTTGACCGATTTTGGGTCAGGTCGCTACAGGCTTAAGCCGAGCAGCCTCCTCGATCTATCTCTATATATCTTAATGCCTAAAATATAGACTGCCTCACCAAGGTCTTTCATCGAAAACTTGCCATTCAATGATTCCTTGACCAAGTTTAGCATTGAAACATTATTTCCGATCAGTAGTATGTCATCCACATACAAGATCAAAAACACTATCGAGCTCCCACTTAACTTCTTGTATAAACAAGAATCCTCTTCGCTTTTGATGAAACCGAGACCAGTGACGACCTCATCAAAACGAATGTTCCACTCCGAGATGCTTGCTTCAACCCATAAATGGATCTCTTGAGCTTGCATACCTTACTAGTGCTAGTCGGATCGACAAAACCCTCGGGCTGTATCATATACACGTCCTCGGTTAAATTTCTGTGAAGGAAAGCCGTCTTGACATCCATCTGCCATATCTCGTAATCGAAATATGCAACCGGCGAGTAAGTCTCGTCGTAGTCAATTCCTTGAACTTGTCCATAACCTTTAGCGACAAGCCGAGCTTTGTAGATCTGAACATTTCCATCCACATCGGTTTTCTTCTTAAAGACCCATTTGCAACCAATGGCGATTCGCCGGTGGCGGATCAACCAAGTCCCGGACTTGATTCTCATCCATGGACTTTAACTTTCGGATCTCATGGCCTCCGGCCATGCCTCGAATCTGGGCTCACCATCGCTTCGTGACACGTGGCGGCTCGCCGCTTTCTAGCAACAATACATCACGCACTCTGCGCAATCTCTCCGACCTTCGTGGTTCGGTGCCGCTTCCACTCAGGTTCCACGACCGACTCGGTATGATCTCATCACCACCGAGCCGTCCCGAGTGGTCCTCGAATTTCTTGAGTCGAACCGTCCTCCCACTGGCCTCCCGGTCGAGAAACTCTTTCTCAAGGAAAACCCGTTCGAGCAACAAACACTTTGTTCTCTTCCGGTTTTAAAAGCTATATCCCAAGGTTTCCCTCGGATATCCACGAATATGCATTTATCCGACTTGGGTGTAAGCTTGTCCGACATAAGTCGCTTGACAAATGCTTCACAACCACAAATCTTTAGAAAAGACAAGCTGGGACTCTTCCGGTCCACATCTCATGCGGTGTCTTGTCTATGGATTTTGATGGTACCCTATTAAGTGTAAGCTGCAGTTTCTAGGCGTATCCCCAAAATGACAAGGGTAAATCCGATTTGCTCATCATAGACCGGACCATGTCCAACAAGGTCCTATTCCTCCGTTCGACCGCCATTTCTCCGTGGCGTGCAGGAGGTGTGAGCTGAGTACTATACCTTGACTTTTAGATGATCATCGAACTCTGGCTCATGTACTCACCTCCACGATCAGATCGCGGAAGCTTTATAGTCTTGCCGAGCTGATTCTCAACCTCGTTCTGAAACTCTTTGAACTTTTCAAAAGTCTCCGACTTGTGCCTCATCAAATAGATATATCCATATCTACTCAAGTCGTCGGTAAAAGTCACGAAGTACTGATAGCCACCTCTGGCGGTTGTGCTCATTGGACCACACACATCACTATGTATAAGTTCCAATAGCTCGGACGCCCTCTCGCAACTCTTTGCAAAAGCAGACTTAGTCATCTTGCCGAGCAAGCATGATTCACATGTCTCGAACGACCCGAAGTCGGACGAAGTTAGGAGCCCATCATCATGGAGCTTCTTCATGCGTTTCAGACTAATGTGTCCAAGCCGGCAATGCCAGAAGTATGTCGGATTTATCTCATTTGGCTTATGCCTCTTGACATTCACGTTATAGACCGGTTCCTGTTCTAGATTCAATATAAATAGCCCATCAACAATGGGTGCATAGCCGTGGAACATACCATTCAAAAATATCGAACAACCATTGTCCTTTAAATTGAATTCATAACCTTGAGTCATCAAACATGAGGCAGAAATAATGTTCCGACTAAGTGCAGGAATGTAATAACAATTATTCAATTCCATTATGAATCCGGAAGGAAGCTGGAGCTGCATCGTGCCGACCTCCAACGCAGCAACTCTTGCTTTGTTGCCGACCCTGATGTCAATCTCCCCTTGTGCCACACGCCTAGTTCTTACCAGCCCTGCATCGAGTTGCAAATATGAACAACCGATCCGATATCAAATACCCAAGAGCTACTAGGTATGTCGGCAAGGTAAATGTCTATAACATATGCAACAAGTGTACCTTTGCACGAAGAAGCATTTCCGGCCTTCTTGCCATGCTCGCAAGCCACTTGCTGATTTCTCTTCCGGTGACGGTCTCCTTGCGGTGAAAGCAAGCGGTCTTGAGTCCGTCCAGACTTGGGCGCAGCGGCGAGGTTACCATCTCCGTGCCCTTTGCCTTAGCCTTTTCTTGGACCAACTCTTCTTGAACTTAGCGATTTCGCACCATCAACACTTGATGCGTGCCTTTCTTAATTTCCTGCTCGCCACCTTGAGCATCCCATGCAATTCAGTGAGTTTCTTATCCATGCCATGCATATGATAGTTCGAGATGAACGTCCCATAGCTGGGCGGAATAGAACCCAGAACAACATCAGTAGCCAGCTCATCCAAGAGCGGGAAGCCCAAACGATCCAAAGCTTGCACATATCCGATCATCTTGATCACATGTGGGCTCAGTGGATCACCTTCCTTCAGCTTACAGTCCATCAAGGATCGCCAGACGTTAAACCTTTCGGTCCTAGCATGTGTCTGAAACATGCTCTTGAGACTCTCGATCATATCGTAAGCCTCAATATTTTCGAAATGCTGTTGCAAATCGGGCTCCATACAAGCCAGCATCAGACAGCTGATCTCTGTTGATTCATCAACGAGTTTCTGGTAGGCATTCTTAGCTGTGGCACTAGCATTATTGGCAGGTTCCTCTGGAAGTGGATCCTCTAGAACATGTTCCTTTTTATCGTGCTTGAGAACAATTCTCAGATTTCTATACCAGGTGGTAAAGTTTGTTCCATTCAGTTTATCCTTTTCCAGAATTGATTTCAATGCAAAGTTGGGTTGAGCAGGTGGTGCCATTGATCTACAACAGAGAATATGCAATCACTAAGCAATGTGTTTATGTAGAGTAATTCTAGCCTAAACAGAAATACTCCCATCAAGTCAGCATCCTCCGCAAACTCTCGGTGATTCGGGATCCGACTAGCGCATGCGACTAGTGAGCTTTAGCATCATTTGCTAGCCAACATACCTATCCGTAAGCAACTCCTTGCTAATCGTATCTCTATCGACTCACGCCGGTCGGGAAGGTATCTCATACCCGGCTCCCAACCTTCTTTGCCACAAGGCCCAAAACCGCTTTTGATAGCCTTGTCAAGTTAACTGATGCAAAGTGCATGTCCGTGTCAAACCACGAACCCTTGAGTTCAAGGACACCCAGCAGCACCCCAATTTTATGAGCCCACTACTAGACGTACTTGACGTGCGAAGGTGCAACATCGGGGATGGCAATTCGCTTGATATTCATGAGGGATCATTCTATCATTTTAACATGCATAGAAACAAAGAAGCATAACAATCACAAATATAACACATATTGTGAAATAGTATGGCTCCTTCATGGACGTTGTTCTAGGTCGGCTCCGACTTCGATGACCATCTACGAACTCCATCTTGTTTGTCATGCCGAGACGCCAAGCCGCCAACCTGATCTCTATTATCCAACTACTACAACTAGTAATGAATTTTACATAGAGTCACAAGTCGACACGCAGGTCGTTATACATTATAATGACAGCACTTTGGCTCCTGCCGGCTGACAAACATGACACGCGAGCCGCGTATAAATTACACACATGCATCACATACACATGAGCCATACTATTCACATCAAACCTGCAAAACAAAGTTATGCATAGAATCGCATTCTACCAGTTTGTGTGTGGTATAAATACACGGCGCCATTGAAATACACGGCAGCGCCGATGCTTTCGAAATCACAGATCACATCGAACTCCGATCACGCCGAATTCTCCGATCGACCGATCTTATCGATCATCGCGAATCCGATTCGGATTTACGTTTCACCGTTAACCCGATGGCGGATGACCGATGGTAGGGGTAGATCGTGTCACGACCTCATCGATCGATTTACGAAAACATAGCCTCAACGATCCCCATGTGCGTTGATCACATCAACCGTGCACATAGCCGATCTCTTCAAGGACAACAGATCTCATCGCGCCTCCACATATCTAATATGCATACGATCTGAATCCAAATCCTATAACAGAGGCTCGATACCTTTGTTGGGTTCTACGGTAGGGTGCGTCGATCGCAAATTAAAAATTCCTACGCGCAGAACATCCAGGAACATGCTACGGGAGATGGATCACAGTTCGTTACCACTAGACGCGCAGTGCCGTGCAGCGGAAGAAGAGTTGGGGCAGCGCGTCCGCGTGGATCGTCTTCTCCTCGTTCGATCTCCCTCGAGCGGCCGGTCGTCCGATCCCACGTACGAGTTCGCCAGAGCGGCGCAAGTGCACCGCCTCTAACGGTATCCGCACGTGCGGGAGGAACGTCGTGCGGCGGACTTCTAGGTCCGATCACAAAGTCGGCGGCAAGTGGAGGTGGCTCCTGAGGCCGAAGCGATCAACCTCCTGAGGCCGAAGCGATCTGCCTCCTGAGGCCAAAGCGTTCTCACTATCCTGAGTGTGCCGCACCTCCACTTTATATAGGCGTCCGTCGCGAGCTCAACACTTGGGCCTCGCACGGACCCTAAAGCCCAAAGTCTACTCGGTCACGTTCCTAGTCCAGTTCGGATCACATCCGACCAGTGTCCCTGAACCGACCTCGTAGGTTCCTTCCCTTAGCTGCGACCCCTTAGGTTCAAGTCGGCTTGGTCACGATTCGGATCACCTCCAACCTCAGACGGTTGGTAGCGGCCTCTAGCAAGGCGTGCCGACCACCAAGCAGACTATGAAGCTGGTTAGGCGAACCTGTACAACGTGTCACACTTTTGTTCCCTTTGCCGCACGATATATGTTGTCGGGCTCAAGGCGAGACTGTCATCCTTGTGCTAACCCGACCTCTTTCTCGTTCCAGTGATACCAACCACAATCCGGATTATCTCATAATCCTTGTCGCATGGCCATGTTGTTCCTGGTCAGATCACATGAGGGGCCCAGAGTATATCTCTCCTGATCGGAGGGGCAAATCCCATCTTGCTCGACCATGTCTCGCAGCATGGGATTGGACAAACCCGAAACCTACCTTTGTGACTACCCAGTCACGGAGTAGCGTTTGGTCGGCCCAAAGCAAGTCTATCACCATCTCGAGTACATGCGTCAGCTCAGGTCTTAGGACATAGAACGTATGTTGTACTAGAGACTCACAGATGACATATCGCTGTGTCTCATAGTTGGGTCTGTCCGACTCAGACCTTATCTCGACTCGGATCCGACTATGTCGAATCCGACCAGACCTTTCCAAGTCCATATTATCCGGTTAGCATCCAATGCTCCATGGCTAGTGAGACCGAGCCATCGACCGTGTCATATGCTAGTCTAGTCGGCTCTTGGCGTCCACACAGCCCTTTCGACCAGGGACCTTTTAGGACAGTCATCATACAATGTATAGTCCCACAAACAAGTCACGTACTTGCTGATACACATCATTGATAATGTCCAAGGACTATCTTTATTCATAAACACATAGGAAATATCATCATACATGATTGCCTCTAGGGCATATCTCCAACACGACCCTCCAGCTCATCACATGGAGGTTGAAAATCTTGAGGCTGCCACCACCAACACAAATGAAGCCAACGACATAGTCATGGCTGAAGCAAATGTGGAGCCTGCACCAACCGATGTGCCAGAAGCCAATGATGCAACTGCTCCTGAAGCATCTGTTGTGCAGCCTGACGCCTCTGTTGTTGCCACTGCTCCTGTTCCGCCACCAAGGCCCCATACAATTGAGCAAGCATACAACTATGGTCAGCTGATCACTGTCAAATGGCCCGTTCTGGTCCCTCCGCCTAATGCCTCTGGTCCTCAGTTTGATTATCATGTTGAGCATAGGCCTCTGGTCCAGAAACCAAAGCCAAGACTGCCAAGGTTCCCAGGTACTGCCACCTCTACAGGATCCTTCAATGCAAATGGCTTCAAAGCCCACAACACCTTCTTTGACAGAGCAAAGAACCCCTACTCAAGGCCAAGAATATCATCAGATCGTTTCTGGAGCTATCAGCAGCGAAGCTATTACTCCTGCGTTCTGTATGATCAAGGGCGCATTTTCCCTCATATGCGCCTCGACACTGAAGCCATTGCTGGACTGCCATGCTTAGAAGAAGCACTTGACTGCTTTCGTGATGCAGGTCTGTTCAACTTTGTCACAGACAAAGAACATTGGAATGAGGAACTTTTGCTTCTTCAATTCTATGCTACCCTCCACATTCGCGGCTACTACAGTGATACAAAGACATGGGTTCTCGAGTGGATGACAAGAAATGTTCATCATGAAGCCAAAGCTCTTGACGTCATTGAGCTTACAGGCCTACCCACTCCCGGAGAGCTGTTCGAACCTGATTGTCAACTCCACCGCAATGCCTTTCGGAGAGCATCTTCCATAAGCCGTGAGCCCAACATGAGCGGATGTTGAGCATGATGAAGCCTCGCCACCGACGCTGAATACCCAAAGGAGTTCTTTGTTGATGACCTTGAGTATCTGCCTCGCACAATATATCACATCATAAGGCGAACTCTATGGCCTATCAAAGGGCATTCATCATCTGCAAAGCTTGAAGGAGCCATGAAGACATTGGTCTTTTACATCCTCAATGGCATTAGCTTCAATACACAAGAATTCTTCATCCGGCAACTGGCTGCGTCTGGATCTGACCTTTTTGGCCTGAAATTCTATGCTCCATAGGTCATGCACCTCATCAAGCTACACTCTGCTATCAACTATCAGCCCTCTGCTCGCAATCATCTGATCTTTCTACCAGAGGTTGATATGTCAGTTGAAGCCATATACCCTGAGCCTGCCAAGAAGCCTCTTTGTCTTCAAAATGCTGATCACCAAAGCTTCACTCAACCCATGGAAGGAGTCCAAGCAGTAACTCGTGTCTATCCAATGGTTGGGAACACTCGTCTGCCTCACCGTGCGCAAACTGAAGCTACTGAGAGCACAATTGCCCAAAGGCCTAAGAAGCACTCTCACGTCCTAAATGACCGAGAACTTCTTGTGGCACTTCATCAGAAACAAGACAAGCATCACTTCTGGCTCAAGCGACAGATACAAAGCCTCTTGGTGGACGTCAATCGCATTCGAAATCTAGCCACCAAGAATGCTTTTATCACTCACGAGACCTGTCAGCGATCATGGAAGAGTTTGATGCTGCTCAGTGCTGAAGCAGATCTTCAAGACGATGGCTTCACTGAAATATTCAAGTTTGACTCCACTCCTCCATGGAATGCTGTCCTACGTCGAACTCCATCCCTTGAAGACTCTGACTATTATTCCTCCACGGCAACTGTGAATGCCAAAGTGATCGATGATGAAGACGATGCTACTTCACCGCCCCCTACTTCTGCACGCATCGACACTGCACCAAGTTCGTCTGCGCCGCCAAACAACAACGACAACCCTGCTGCTTCACCTACTCCTCATGGGAACGAGTAGATGCTCTATGTCTTCAAACCTTTTTGGTCCTTACTGACAAAAGGGGGAGAAGCATATGAGTTTGATAGTCTTCAAGCGGGTTCATATGGGCGGTTGCTTTATATTTTGCCTAGTGTTTACAACTCTCGCTTTTCATACATTTGGTTCTTTGAGTTGTGACACTTAAACTCGATGGTCGCTCGCTACTTATTTGCTTTTACGTGATGCGATGATAAATTCCGCATGTGCGATGATAACTTCCGCACTTAGATCATTCTGCAGACGTCCATTTTTCATTATGCATGTCATTCTCTTAGTTATATCATTTCATGCATGATGAATTATCTTCACAAGTTGAAGAGGATCTCCACAAGTACAACCTGCCATGTGCATTTGCATTCCAAAAGCAAATTACTTATATGCACATCTTCGGGGAGCCTTTGCCACTTATGAAGACAATACCACATCCTTTACAATTTCACATACTTTATCCCGTTGAAAACTTCAACCAGTTTGTCATCAATCACCAAAAGGGGAGATTGTAGGTGCATCTAGTGCCACCCTAGTTGGTTTTGGAGTATTGACGACAAATTTGGTTGAGGGACTAATGCGTTTGTGAGAATTGCAGGATAACATGTAGTGTCCCTCATTGATTCGGTTTACCTACCGGAGATGACCCCTAAAAATGTATGAAGACATTGACGACAATGGTGGTACGTGAAGATATTCATATTGAAGACTATGACATGGGAAGACATTGAGTGAAGACTATGGAGCGCGAAGACTGTGTCGCTTCGTTGTTTCCTTTTTCTTCTTTGTTGAGTCATAGGAACCACCGTCATCGTTAAGTGGGGTCCAAGTGAACAAAGTCGGAATGATCAAGTGATGCTCAACCCAAATCCTATGTCTTCGAGTGAAGACAATGAGAGCAAATCTTATCCAGAGCTGGATGAGTCGGCTTTGCTTGTAGCCCAAGTAAAGTTGCCGTGTGTGTTTGAAATCGACCGTTGGAACACGTGTCGGTTCCTTAGTGACCCAGGTCATTTCGGACATATCAGGTCGGGTTGCCTAGTGGCTATAAATAGCCCACCCCTACACCATAAATTGGTGGCTGCTCAGAGTTAGTCTTGCGGCTTTTGTCGTTTTAGAGCAACCCACCTCAAGCCTTTGAGAGAGAAATCCTTGCGAGGACAAAGCCCAAACACCCTGAGCCAAAGAGTGTTAGGCATCATCAAGTCTTTACGTCGCGTGACTCAAGACTTATTACACTTGAGGACTGTGAATCCTCCGGCCGGTTAGGCGTCGAGTTTTGAGCATCAAGAGTCATTGTGGATCGCCGGTGAACGAAGTCTGTGAAGGTTCGGAAGTCTACCTTGAAGACTTACCAGAGTGATTGGGCGAGGACTGTGTGTCCTTAGCTCAAGGGGAATAAGGTGAAGACGCGGTCTTCTGAGTTGAATCCCAGCCTCCCTAACTCAGACGCATAGCTTGTCACAAAGAATCGAACTGGTCCAACAAATCCTGTGTCTTCAACAAGTGATTGGTTCTATCCTCTCCCTCCCTTTACTTAGAGTTTGTCTTCGTGAAGTCATTGCCTATTTGTCGTACCTGTTTGACTTCATTGCTTGGCTACTATCGTTGGTTGGCTTCATACTATCTTCCATCCTGATCCTTACTACCAAGCTGCTATTAGTCTTTGTACTTTCACATTACTGCATACTTGACTATGGTTTGCTTGTTGTAGTTTATCTTCCGCTGCATATCAATTAGGTCATTTCTATTGTTTGTCTTCGAAACTTCCACGTTTTGAAGACTTCCATAAAAATCGCCTATTCACCCCCTCTAGTCGATAACTAGCACTTTCAACTAATTACTAAGTTTTCTATGCATTTAATGTAGTCCTTAATTCAAATTTGAACTACAACCACATGCTCCAGTGAAGCAAAATGGGTGGGAAATCGTACATGTGTCATTGGGTGCATGTTTAGGTCTCTTAAGAAATGAGAATCAATTACAAACTTGTCGTCGTCCTGAAACAATGAGAATCTCGGTTTTTAAATCCCAGTAAATAAAAAATTCACCCAAAAAACATGAAACTTGGCATGGTTTCACGACATGGCACATATATGTCGTGGTAAAAAAATCGTCCAGTTTGAGAAGAGGTGCACACATTAGTAGCCAACGAAGTCCTTTTTGAAACAAAACCCTGACACGTAAATATCGCAAACGGTTGTATTATATTTACCGTGTCGAAATTTAACCATACTCGGTGGCGTGCGTGCAGCTGTTTGATTAGACGGGACGAGCGCGAGAGGTCCGCCGTGCAGGTTCGACGGGACGCGCGTGTAGCAGTCCGTCAGCGCGAGCTCGACGGACGTGTGCATCCTGTCCACCTCGCAGGCTCGACGGGACACGTGCAAGCAGCAAGGCCGTCCATGCTCACCGGGAAGCGAGCTCTTTGACCTCCATGCACCAGCCGCCGCCCACCGCGCTCACAACTTCTCCCTTAATGGGTTAATTAAAGCACCTGGACGGAGGGTGTTTGCTTGTGATCCCATGGCAGCATTTGCTTTGTTCGTGTTTTCAACTAGTATTCCGCCCTAATTTAAATTGCCACATAGGGCAACGGATAATGCGACCATAAATAAAATGGCAACGGATAATACGACGACAAATTTACAATGGCACACATAATAATTGTCTTACATATTCCGAATAATTTAAAATGCCACATGCGTCAAAGCCCGGAAGCCACGGGGGCAAGAGAAGAAGGAAATTGCAGACAACGATCTGGGTCGCTACTGTCTCTACTTGTCGATGGATCGCCGGGCGGTGAAATCCTCCAGCTCCTTCTTCAATTCCTCACGACTTTGCTTGAAAGCAGCCATGGATTCCTCCACCTCCTGCTCGCGCTCGATCCGGAGCTTCCTCAAGCCACCCATCAGTTCCTCGACGACCTCTTTCAGTGTCATCTCCAAGGCACTGCTCTGCTCATGTAGCATCTTCCAGCCGGCGGCCTCCTCCTCCTTCTCGGCAACCAACTTGAGGAGCTTCGCATTGTCATCCATGAGTTGCTCGATGAGGCCGGTCGCCTTGTCAACCGAGGCATCGCTGACCTTGAGCAGCTTCATCAAGCCGTTGACCAGCTCCTGCTGCGTAGTGACGCCAGCGAGAATGTCGTCATCGCCGGCAAAGGACTTCAGGAACGCCAGCTCGTCGCAATGGCCGACGCCGTGAATGCGCTGGTGAGAGCCCTCGCGTGCTCGTGAGAGCTCGTTTGAGGGCTCCACGGCGCACCAGGACATCTCTGTTGCGGCTGCGGCTTCGCGGCAGGACCTCTCTAGTGCTTCCAAGGCCTTGGTCTTTGCTGCCTGGTTATACGTCCACCCTAAACTCCTCCTACCGATCATGGCGGAACGACTTGACAGAGAAAACCAGTTTTGTGGGCTATAAGGAGAGGAACTGTGAAGTAATTTTCGAGTGGGTAGTTTTTATAGCCCGGTGCTAAGTGTGAACACATATTAGTTTGATAGGTGTGAACAGATTTGCAATTACTTATTGCATTGTAATCAGCAATGTGACGGGAAACAAGGTCAAAATTTATTGATGACAGAAGGTTGACCACGTGGTTCCTCGCCGTTGATGCGGCCGCGGCGCGCTCCGCTCTGGCGTCCCTGCGCGCTCTGCTCGCCGTTGAGGCAAAGTTACAATGGCAATTGTTAATAATTCTTAATAATTGTCTTACATATTATGATAATTTAAAATGCCAAATGCGGCAAGGCCCAGAACACTCACGACCTACATATGCATACAATTAAAATAAAATATAAGCTAAAAGGCTGAGTTGGCGGCCTTCCGACGATGGTCTTCTCGGACTCCATGATCAGCATACCACCCTTGCGGCCGTTCACTCCGAGTGTCCCGACCCGCCTCCGCCTACGGAGCTGCTGGCGCTGGGAGGCTCTTGGGGCTGCTGGGCCTCTTCCATAAGAGCTTGACAGCATGCAATCGCACGCATGACAACTTCGCGGAACCGTTCCATTTCCATGTCTCTGGCCTGGTAGCAAATTTCGTCGATCACCTGCATCCTCAAGATACCACGTTGGTGATGTTCTACTTCATTGGGGACGTCAACTCCGCCAAGGATGCGCTCGAGCCTGGCCACCACATCATCGGGATCGAGGTTGACACGGCCGCCGCGGGCAATGATGAAGCCGTAGGCTGCCTTTATCTTGACTGTATCGCAAAGGTCCTCTGCCCATTCCTTGCGGGGCATCAGGCTCTCGATGAGCACTGGTGACGGCGGCTCTTCGGGTGGGTCGTCGATCATGCCGCCAAGCAGCTCTGGATCTTTTGCACGATGGATGGAAAACATCTCATCACACCTCCTCTGTAATATGTCGATTGTGCTCCCAAGGACTGTGACACCGATATCGCTGCCGATGGGCCATGGTGTAACATCCCAAAATTCTAAATTTTGGAATGTTATATTAAATAAATAACTATGCTTGTTGTCTGATTGATTGTTTGACTGATTGAGTGAAATTGGGTGGAATTTGAAAAAAATGAATTTTTATAAAGTTTGGATTTTGCCTTTGGAAAAAATGCTCAAATGATAGGGAATATTCCCCTGATCATTTTGGTATATATATGTCCTATATAAAATATTCATATTTTAAAAGATATCTCTGTTTTGTTTTATTTAAAATAAAAATTTAAAAGGAAACCCCCAGGCGCCAGCCAGCCATCGCCCAGGTTGCCCACCAGCGGCCTAGCCGCTTGACCAATGAGCCACCCGAGCTGCCCATGCCCGAGCCCCCTCGCCGAAAACCCTTCGCCCGCCACCCGCTCGCTCACCCTCTCTCTCCTCACCGGCGCTTGACCCCACCTCCTTCTTCCCCCCACGCCACCGAGCCACGCCGCCCGCCGCCGCCGACCGTGTAAGTCGCGGACCCCTCCTCGCCGTTAGATCCGGCGCGCGACGGTCGAGATTAGATCCCCTCAAGGGTATGTTTTTATAAAACGGTCCGGTCCGGTTTAGTTAGTCCGGTTTATTTTAAGTTACGTTTTATTTAAATCGGCCGATTCGTTTAAAACCCTAGGCCCGTTTAGTTTATATTACGCTTTCGGTCGTAGGTTAGCCCATTAGGCCATTTTTCATTTATTTTCGTTTTCTGTTTTAACAGAATAGTTCCTGTTTTGAAAAATTCATATCTTTTATTCTGTTTAATATTTTTAGGTGATTCTTTTTTGTTGGTTTGCAAATTTCTTACAGTTTATGCAGAAAATATATTTAGCTATGTTAAAATTAATTAAAATAGCTTTATTTTAGTTTTAGTCAGAATAGTAAATCTGTTATAACATGAGCTAGGAAAATTATTTTTATATGATTCTTTTTGTCCCAACTTTGTTTTGTCATTGCCAAACCATAGAAATTAATTTGGGTATTTTAGGATTAATAAAAATAGTTATAAGCAGAATCTGGTTAATCCTAATTAATTAACTAGCTACTGTTTTCCTGTTATTTTAATTAGTAAATAAATTTATTTTAACATGTGATTGATTATTCTA